>JAOBYK010519788.1:0-32481 GCA_025434845.1 Phenganax subtilis
GAGTGTTTGCATCTGTTTTCGTGTGAAAACACAAATGAAAACGCTCGAAAACGTTACCGTGTGCACGTAGCCTCAGTGGTTAAGCATTTTTTACGAAGGAACTTGCTGAGTTGGACCAGCTTGTGTATGAAGACAAAGAAATGAAGAAATTGGTTCATGAAGAAAGATTGAAATTTGAACAAGAACTGCAGGACTTGAAAGTGAGCAAAGAGTTCACTCTGTATCCATTGTGTTTGGACAAACGCTCGACCAAAGTGACTTTTTCTTTTCTGCTTCAGACCTTAATGTTTGACAACCTCGTTCCTCCGGCTGATGAAGATAATAATGATGTCATTTTGGAAGTGAGAGCAGGTATTCAATTCTCTGGAGCTGCTGCTGATGTTGCCGGCTATTTGAACTATGATTGGTTAATATTCATCATGTGATCTAGGAACTGGTGGACAAGAAGCATGTCTTTTCACAATGGAAATATTTCAAATGTATCAGAAGTATGTTGATTTCAAAGAATATAAGAAATTATTGGTCTAGTTATCAATAAAAAGTGTTAATTTTGTTTCTCTGTGCAGGTTTTCTTTGCATAAACAATGGAAATTCTCAACCATTCACATTAGTAGAAGTGAAAGTGGTGGTTTTAAGGTGCTTTCAAATGAAGAGTTGAACTTTTTTTAAAATAGAATAAAGATGTATGTTTAGTGTTTGTAGGAGGCTAGTGCAAGCATTTCAGGAAATGGCATTTATGGACACTTAAAAGTATGTGTATACATGTGCAACTTCATCTCAACATTCAAATGTTACCTTTCCTTAGTCATTTTCATGTAATACATTATTTTTAAGCACGAGATTGGTGTTCATCGTGTTCAGCGAGTACCAGCCACCGAATCCATGGGACGAGTACACACAAGTACTATGACGGTTGCTGTGTTACCTGAGCCTGAAGAGGTCTGGACACGAGTGTACATCTCTAACGTACAAAAAATGTTTTGTTGAACATTTTTTATAAATTTTATGCTATTTTTTTTTATAGATTGATGTCATATTGAACCAGCAGGATCTTAAGATTGATACATTTCGTTCATCTGGGTGAGTCATTTTCCAATGTTAGACTCAGCGTTTTATCATTTGGTATCAATCCTTTTTGCTGTAGTGCTGGAGGTCAACATGTGAATACAACTGACAGTGCAGTAAGGATCACACATTTACCAACTGGAATTATCGTCTCCAATCAAGATGAACGATCACAAATCAAGGTATATTACTGGCTTGGCTTTTTAGTCATAAAAAGTCATAAGCATATCTTTTTAGTCCTATAAAAGAAATTATGCCTGAGTACATTTTCTTACTGTTTCAAAATGTAGCATTATTTTTGTGATCTCTGGTTTTATTTCAGAACAAACAGAAAGCTCTTCGAGTATTGCGAGCCAAATTATTTCAACTTCAACGTGACAACGCCGATTTAGAGCGTTCAGTGACCAGGAAACGTCAAGTTGGCAGTGCTGAGAGATCTGATAAGATTAGAACGTACAACTTTTCACAAGTAATTCTAATAAACGAACGCTGTTATCCCCATTGTGCGGTAGTTTGCAATACCTCACTAGTTGTATCAAAGGAACTGAAAAAGCAAAAGAAATGCAGTAATATGCGTTTTTGTTCAAAATGAAACTGCAATCTTTAGAGTTTGGACTAATTCTGTGATGTTTTGTTTGTAAAGAACCGCGTGACTGATCATCGTGCTGGCATTAGCAGCAGCAATATTGAAGAATTTCTAAAAGGTGGCGAAGAACTACATCACATGATCACACAGCTGCAATCTTATTTCAGAAACATCGCACTAGAACACATACTTGAGGAGTATAAAAACAAATAAATGTTTCAGGTAGAATCTTTGAGATTATATTCATCACATTCAAAGGGAGAACATTTGTCTCTCCGTTTATTTTTGACTTTTTTCTGTTTCATTATAGAATGAAAATCTAAGGAGATATAGTTTCTTTTTAGAAGAGGTATAGTTTCACTTTACGCTCAATAAGAAGGACTTTTACGTGAATATATTTCTCATTTCACAATTTACGGTTCATACGGGGAAGGAGCGTTCCTAGGAGGGGATGATACGAAACTAATGGTCTTTGATGCTGATGATTGTTTTGTCACTCCTTGCGACACCAACAAGAACCATGGCTTTGGTCCTATACCAGAGAAGCGTAAGAAAAGGGCAGCATTCGTGTCTGTTGGTTTGTCATTTGTTGTTTTGATTGTGCTGCTTGGTGCGTTTACGAAGCCTGGTGGTGGTGAGCTATATGTGGTTGAGAGCAACATAACAGAACGTGAAGATGAGATGTACTGCCGAAAAAACGACCAGTATTACCATGTTGGTATATTCATTTGGTCTTTGAATCTTGTTGGAATAATCATTGGTGAGTTTGTGAATCGATTGTGTCTCGTGTCCGAAGAATACTTTCATTTGAATACTCGCTACAGCTACAGCAAAATGAAAATGTTGCGGGCGTGTTTCAGTGATATTTCATTCAGAGCTGTGTTCTTTGCCACTCTTGTCGCCTTTATCGTCATCGGATCAACTTTGCTTTCGCAAGGAACGGAATATTTCAAGTTTGAATACATTGAGATTATTTTGAGCGGAGTTGGCAGCAGTACCTTGGTGTTGTACTTGCTTAATTTGGACTGTTTATCCAGAGTACAAATATCTTCACTCATGGAAAACAACAATCGCCTTGTTGCGAATGGCTTGGCTTGGTCATATTATTTTGGTTATCTGAAGTTAATTCTGCCAGGACTAAAAGAGAGAATTGACAATTCGGAATGGAAGAATAAATTGTCATCTAAGAAGTTGTTTATTTTGATGCCTCGTGATTGTTGGGCCTACGGAAAATTGTCGGATGAAGATGAGAGAATTGAGGAGGTGCCTGAGGATTGTACAAAAAAATGTTTTGAGGTTGAGATTGCTCGTGCTGGCATTCTTAAAAGACTGTACAGGAATAACGTGTACAAGGTGAACACAGGTGATTCTGAATCACCTCTTTATGTCCTGGCTGAGTACGTAACACCGCTGTGTTCAATATACGACATGAGCCATTCAGCCGAGGCCTGTTTAAGCGAAGAAGATCGGGACGAACAGGCCAAGTTGTTTCTGCGCACGCTCAAGGCGATCCTTTCAAATCCATCCGTGCCAGAAGTGCGCAATAAGTGCAAGTTGGTGCCGTACGCAAGAGGTGCTGGTGTGTCCGTTGCTAAGATTCTGGCTGATGCTGTTCGCGAGGACATGGAGGAGCTAGATAGTCTCGATGGTATTGGGGAAGATCAAGAATTTGAAATTTCTATACATAAGTAACATGAAAAGACAGAAGTCTACTAATGCGCTGTTGGTTCATATGTAGAACTATAATTGCACTCATATCAATCGTGGTCGATTATCATTCTCTTTTTCTTCAAGTAATATTGACTATGTTTAGAAGAAGTTTGCATAGTTTAGATTACTGTCGGTTCTATTAAAATTTATAAATATTTTGAGATTAATCTCTTTTGGTTTTTGTGATCTAACAACTTCTACGTTTTACTTTCATTTTCATTTGAGTTTCAAATCATTAGCTTGTACGCAATACTTGCACAAATTGTAACTTCATTTTATTAAGTACCGAAAGTTATATGTCATTTTTTTAAACTTTAATTACATGATTGTCTCTAGCGTGAGATCGGTGAGGACAAGATATGTTAATCATGCAATAGCGCAGGTACTGGTACTTCCTCATTCATGCAAATCTTACAGTTTATTGGCTCTTGCGGACCGTTGACACCCAATCCACTACGTACGTCATTGTTGCTTTAAAGTGACTACCATTGCGTTCCTAATCAGAATAATTTGCGTTAGTTACGAAGCACGCGTGTATTGTGTTCAAGACGAAAGATTAGCGAAGATATTTCGCCAGCGAAGTTCAACACGATATGACGACATACTTGACCGTGTTTCTGTTTCTTTCATTGTTTTTTGTTCAAGGTCATGGATCTGATGCAAAGAGCGGAGTTGCGTTGAAAGCTGAAATCAAGAATCTGGGAGAGGACAAATGCGATACGTTGTTTGAATCTGTAAGTTTTCTCAGATTTGTGGGAAGAACCGCTCTATGCTAGAAAGTAAAACCAATTAACAATACGTTGAATACCTCTTTACCATTCTAAAACAGTCGCTAATATGTCTTGCACGCTTACAAAGAAACCCACGCCAAAATATTTGATTCAACAGGAATTTGTTGGTAAAAAAGACGTTTGCAACGTAGTTTCAACAGAGGATGAAAAAATCCCAACTTCCGTCTCAGAGTAGTCTCAGAGCTGAAGCGAATTTAACGCTCACCGTAACCTCTAACCCTGCATCAGTTAATGTCAGATTTCGAAATAGCTGTCAACAATGTATTCTTTAACAAAAATGTGTGCTGTTTCTTGCAAAATTCTAGAGCAGAAAGAAAGTGTGTGGGAATTGCGAAATAATATGCGCAAATTGTTGGGAAACGTTGTATGGTAATTAGCGCAGTTTCCGCTTCAATCGATATGTTTAAATGCGCTTTAATGGTTTGAGCCGTGTTTACATATCATTTCAAGATAAACACAATCCCGCTGAGAGGACGTTTTGTTGGAGTAATAATTGAGTCAGCGTATGTTTTTCACTTCAGTTTACCAAGTATGGAAGTCAGTTTTGCAAATGTACCAATGGTGAAAATGGAAGAAATGGATTGAATGGACGAGATGGTGCGATGGTTGGTAAATTTAGTAGAGCTTCCATCTGTCAACATAACATAAAGCTATAGAAACGTATTCCTTTTTGTAAACTGTTGTTTTCGCTTGCCAGGGACCAGCAGGACCTCCTGGCCTTCCTGGGCCACAGGTGAGGAAAAGAATTTATTGTACTGGTACAAAACTCTCTTCAAAGTATAATAGTGTCTTGGGTTTGATTTTAACTTTTCCTGATTCTAGGGAGCTATGGGTTTACCAGGCAAGCAAGGACCTGCAGGTGTCGGACCTGGTAGTACGTTGCGTTTGGGAGAGTCTTATGCGATATGTGATATGTATACAGCGGGAACTATCAGATATAACCGCACATTTCGTGTTGTACAACTATGTAATGGCGAGCAATGGTTGTCTGTGGCTCTCGAGACCAAAGGAAGGTTGAAACATACTCCTGGGAAATCATGCCGGGATATACTGGAAACAGGTGAGTTTTACATGGAAGCATGCTGTACGATAACAATTGAATGGCTGGTAAAATTTAACCAACATCCCAAAATAAGAATGACAAATTCCACGTATTTCCACCGATCAGGAAACAGTCGTGGAAGTGATCTGTATTGGATAGACCCTAATGGTGGCTCAGCTGATGATTCTTTTCAAGCATTCTGTGACATGGAAACAGACAAAGGAGGCTGGACACTAGTCGCTACCAAAAAGTCTCTCAACTCTCGTCTTATTTCAAACAGATTCTACCAGAAGTCTGCATCGACGTTGCACAGCGATGCCCAGAGCCACATCCACCCCGACATGAAGGACTGGGAAGAAGTTATGTTTAGATTTAGTGATGATAACAACATCCGGGTCATTTATAATCGTGCGGGAGGAAGTCCTGGGCGTGGGAAGACCAACTTTGAGAATTTCTTGATGGGTAAAAGCTACGACACAGGTGGTCAAAGAGTTGAGGGCTTCTATAAATATAGTCCATCTGTAAATATGGGAAAACGGACACCAGCGGTATACTATTATTCCATTGAGAAGATGGTGTTCAAGTCATCCGTAGGTTTGTTGTCTGAAGATTTCGGTGCCACAGATAAGTGGTTGAATCTCTGGAACTCGAAAGATACCTCGAATTTCTACCTCTACGCTGATAATAACGAATGCGCAGGACAGAAATGCATTGCGGGGTACTGTGCCATGGAAACACCAATCTGGTTGATGGTTCGCTAACTCTTTAAAGATTTGGTTTTTATGATGCAACAGTTATTTGACATATCATTATTTTAGAATTCTAGAAACAGATGAAAATTGCGCTCAAATGGAACTTGTTGATTCTAAGAGCGCGCATTTTATATGAGAAAGATGGGAATTGGTGGATAAGAATATCACTTGCAGTTTTATAAAGTATACCATAGCTGAATAAATAGAGATTACATTATGTCAGTACATGACATTGTGACCGACTGATCGCAGACACGATTTTTTTTTCACCGTTGTGGCTGTGCTCGGCTCTTTTTATGGCTCTGTCGAGAAATACCGCGGCCTGGGGTTGACTTATTCAGTAGCTATGACAACGATGGCGCTTAAATATAAGATTTCCAAGATGGCGGTTGAAAATGAAGAAGAAGACGCTGTAACTCGAATAATAAACAGCGCTGCAGTTCTCTGTAGCGATACTTTGGATCTTGATGCTAAACGAATATGTGAAATACCTAGTGAGCTGCTGAATCTGAAACATTTAGAGGTCGGCTTACGGCGTATTAACTTGCTCAAACTTGTATATAAATTTTCTCTTCAGCGTGTTAACGACTTCTATGAAGCTAAAGTTTTCTTTTGCTCTCCCTTCTTGTAGTCCCTCCATCTTGAGTCTAATTACATAACGGAATTGCCAGAAGAATTCTTTGAAAAGCTACCCAACTTAAGATGGTTGGATTTGAGAAATAATCGTTTAATTTCGCTTCCTGCTTCCGTTGGAAAACATAGGTACTTTGATGCTTTCTCAAAACGCAAGTTTAGAGATTGCATAGAAAAAGAATTATTGGGCCAATCACAGCTTTTATAAACTTCTTTTAGGGCTTTACGAAGTTTGTTACTGGAAGGAAATACACTGACACGTTTACCATGCGAATTAGGTAATATTTACTCACCGTTTTGACGACATGTCAGTGTGCTAATTATTGGAAAGAGATGCTGAAAAAATATATTTCTAGGAATGGTAAAATCATTGTGTGGTCTCAGTCTATCAGGGAATCCTCTGGAGTTTCCTCCACCCAATATTGTCCAGAAAGGAACACAGGTTGCCTGCATTTCAATGTTGCCGTATTATATAGTACTTGCATAAAGAGCTATTGTGTCAATCATTTTGTTTTCAGGAAATCTTGAAGTATTTGAGAGAAATGTGTGATAAGTCTGCTTGGAGTAAAAGTGGTAACCATTGAAGATTTAGTTATAAAATATATTTCTGCATGCATCAGTCAAGTGTAGTAGCTCCTATCGTCGTCGTGTTCATTAATGCATTTAATTTACTCTAATTTATGCTATGTTATAATTATTTTAATGCAGATGAAAAATCTCCTCAGTCTGCTGAAAGTGATTTGGAATCTGATGACTCTGATATTACTGAATGTAAGTGTTTAAATCAACAGTGTTTTGTTTCAGTATAATTTTGTCCAACATTTGAAATTGTTTGATAACCAAACCTAGCTTGAAGAAATTTTTCGATCAACATCTTGCAAAGACGAGAGTGGAATAAGAGACCTGTCATGCTATCTTTAGACAATACAAAAATCCGAATTTTGTAAAGTTGTGTCTTGTTGCTTTGAAATTCTTCTTCCATTCTCGTCTTGCAGGTGTTGAACTTTCGGAACGCCTGAGCGCACGCAAATTTCCTGGCTCCAACCCTGACTCAAGTGTTGAAGAAAGCTTGAGAAAAACTTCATTTAAACTGCCGCCAATCGTACGCAATGCAACGACATTACGACGAAGCACCTCTGAACATGATGCTATCCAAGGACAGACTATGAAACAATTTGAACCAGCGCGACGTTCGACCTGGGACTCAACTATGACGTGTTGGAGCAATACGCGTGAACTGTTGCCTTGGAAACAGCGAGAGGAGCAAAAGAATCCAGATGTGATTCTGGATGAAAAACCTGCGAACGAGAGAAACAACCGAGATGAAAAACCCGCATATAGTTCAAGAAAGAAAATGTCGAAAAACTCTCCGAAAAAAGGAACGAAAGCTAAAGCGCAAAATTTACCTCGCTTGCCAAATATTGAGCCGGCAAACACTGTTAGACGTAAAGAGCGTGCGTCATTGCCTAATGATGCCAAGAGTAAAGGAGATGTAAATCACCAAGATTTCCCAGAGAAGCACAATGGAAACTCTTTAGTAGATTTGGCTGTGGGGGATTTTATTGCAATAAGAGTTGCAGAGAAACATTTCATCAAGGGTCAGCCTTGTGTAGGAAAAGTTGTTGGGGAAATAAATGAACAAAATGAAGTGCTTGTTCATTATTACACTGGAACTTATGATGGTGTGTTTCGACCAATGATGAGCAGGAGCTCTTCGTATCTTAGAAAAGTTGCTGTGCACAATGTCTTGTGTAAATTTGAGATGCAATCGGATGGAAGGTTGCCACCTAGCACTGCAATAAGAATACGACAGATGGTCGAGAGATTCTGAATTATCATTCAAGATTATTTCATTCAATCTGATCTAGTTTAATAGATAGATAATATTCGTTAACTAATTTGCGACCTGATGCAACAAATATGTAGTTTCATGCAATTTTCCAACGACTTTAGATTTTTTGGTATTTTGTAATTTTGTACTCAAAGTATTGTTTATCTGTAAAAGAAATTTACGTATATTTCAAAATAGATATATTTTCGCAAAATTTCGGAAAATTTCCCATGTAATTTCTTGCTATGTAGATCACAAGAAACGATTCTTAAAACCGCTGTACACGTCACATGACTTTCCTGAGCCAGTAAACGCTCCGGCGACAATCCATCCCCCTCCGAGAAGAATCGATCAACTACGATATGAGTACGACAAACTACGAATATCATCTTCGGGATTTGAAGAAAGTCATATCTCTCCACGAAGGCGCGCTAGTATAGGAGAGGTTCCGCAGAAGAGTCTTAACAAAGCGAAACGACAAGGGATGTTGATAGATGCATACAGTCCTGCTTCAGCTATGTCATTGAAAGAAGGGAAGGTATCCCGGGAACGAAAATTAAGAAGAATTGCATCTTTGAATAAAAAAGAATCTGTTCTACAACAACGCATAAAGTAAGTGTGAGACTGTTCTTCGTCATTCATTTTTATCTATTTATAAGTTACATTCATCTGGCTATTTTTTTCTAGAAATAAGATTGCTCTGGCTGATTGGCGACAAGCAACACGAAGTTTGCAGCAACAGAAACAATATGAAGCTATACGCAAAGGAGTTACCAAAGGTATTATTATCTACACTTTCCAAATCATCGGCTGTAATCTAAGTATATAAATGCCTTTCTTTTTCTAGTAAAAGTTCCCTCGCCATTTGCCACAGCAGAAAATGAAGGCGAAGACCCAGAAGGATCGAAAGGTACACAGAGAAGGGTTCATGAGTACAACAAGAGATTGCAGTCATTGTTAAAAATGAACGACAAAGAACTTACTAAAACGTAAGTACAGAAAATTGTCCACACTTTTGCACTTCTTTTTATGGCCTTTATGTATTTCATAAACTTGTTTGATTTGATTTGATATTAATCTTTTTTTTCTGCTAGGGTATTGAAAGATCGTGAACTTGAAACACGGATTAAGAATCATATCAGAAAAATACGAGCTCAGCGCAATGCAAGTCAAAGTGTCTTGGATGAAATGGAAGAAGCGAAAAGTAATTTAGAATTGGTGCGTGCAAAGTACACAGCCCGAGTGGGATGGTTAATACAAAGTATGTATTCTGCTCTTGTCTGGAAAGAACAAGGCAGTATACATACCCCGGGTAGTTGTGTTGCTTTAAGCGTTAAAGGACTATTTTCTTTTTTAGGCGCAGAAACTTCACGAGGAGTTGGGACAGAGACGAGAAATGGAATATCGACTTCGTGCGTTTACTGGGGACGACTTTGTGCTGAATTCTCGCGTTCAAAACAGATAGTCTGGCAAGTGTAGAGCTGATGGTATATTTTGTAAAATATTAAAGATTATATATACACAAAGACCGAAGTCAATTTCTTACTCTAAAATAAATACTATATATCAGTAACATAAGCGACAGATATGGATGCTTTTTACAGAAATGCAGTGATTTCACAGATCATTTCAAGTTGCTGCGCTTTTTTCTAGCTCGGGTGATGCAATTGTCAAACGAGGTGGCAGTGGTTCTTTCTTGATTAAAATATTGCTCATGTTCAAGTCATATTCAATGGCGGACAGTCTGTTGTATTTGCAAATATTCTCGGAGCGTTCATGTGGCCCAAATATAATGAAGTCCGCCTGAACTGTCACTGCCTAATAAAGACAGAAATAAAGAATGGCTATTGATTAAAAGTTACGTTATAGTTTATAGTAAAGTAGATCAGTACATCATTGATTTTATGCTTAACTCACCACATCCACAATAAAACTATCTCGTGTTTCAACTACGTTCGGAGAAATAAAAAGTGTTCTTGGGCTTTCTACATGGAAATCAATCCAAGTGTTATTATTAGTACCAAGGAGGAGAGATAACTAGTACAATATGGGTTTCGGAAAAATAGAATTATCTGTAATGATTGATATTCGCTGAGAGTCTAACCTGTGATGTTTGTTGCTTCTTCCATGAACTGTGCTACAGTTGGCGAATCCTCCATTTTCATCACGTTGCCAGACACAACTCCTTCTTTCAGATATTGCTGCAGAATTTCGGGATTCTTAGAGAAAGATTCTCGAGTGATAATTGAACCTCTCATCTTCTCTTGCAGTAAGGACCATGCATCAACATCCTAGTCAGAAAAAACATAAAAAACAGTAATTCGGCTGCATTTGCAATGGATACACTAGACCTTCATAGATGTTCCTTCCTCACTTGTGAAACGCAAGGGTCCATGAGGAAATTGATCTCAGGATAACGTTCTTGAAGATCACAACAGAGATTGTTCCACTCATCGCAAGATTTGAAAGTATTCGTGGATATCTCGTACTTTTGTTTATCCTAGTGAAGAAATAAACACATTGACGTTGAGGTATTGGAACTGTGGTGTGGCCCTTGATGAAGTATCATAGCTATCGAGCGAGAGCCTATGCAGTTGGTGTCTTCAGTACGTTAATACCACCGTCTGCATACATACTTTGTCGTAAATTTCATTCGCTGCAAAGTTTACAGCAACTATGACGTCATCTTCATAGCTGTATCCAGCGCCAGAAATTGCGTCACGGACAAGATCGAGAGCCTGCTCTGGTTTGTCTATAGCAGGAGTTAAAGCGCCATTGGCCGCTTTTATGTTCGTTGTTGGCTACATGAGAGAGAAAAAAGAAAATAGTTCCTGTGCAATTGTTGTCCTTCGCAATCACAATTGATAAAATGCGAGCCATTATTGATAAACTGAACTCTACCTTTTGTTGAACATTCAACTCGAGGTGTCTGTAAATGTCTATCAGCTGTTTCAAAGCCTATGAGAATGGATAAATATAGGAAAAGTGTTTCCAGGAATACCGCATTGAATATTACGATGACAGCATTCAAGTTCAACGTCTGATATTTCCTAATTGTGATGAAACGGAATGGTGGAATTATCACCTGTTTGGATGGTAAATTGTTCTTCATAGCAATCATAACGTCTTTTATCATGTAAAGTTTTCCCGCAGTATTTTTACCACTGCTCAAAATTTTTATCATTGGTGTGGGTAAGAACAATGAATTTGGCTCCTGAAAAAAGAAACGACGCAGTTGCTTTTCAGTTCCAACAAGAAACGTGCCTCTTTCTTCTTATGACACTCGCAACCTTGTGAAACGTAAGCTATATTAAAGGATTTTTTGACCGCTACTAAGAGGAAGTTCGACAGTACTTCTTACTTGGTTGTGTATAACGGTATATAAGAAACGATAGAGCTGACTATTTTGAAGATAACTTGCAGACTGAATAAGTGCCATGGAGACAGTTAGGACGTCTGAGTGAACTGCAAATTCTGCACTTTTTTCTTCTGTTTCTGCCTCGTCGTTTGGGATAGATTTCTCGTTGTTTGTCGTCTTCTCGTTTTCTGTCGAAACTTCAGGTTGAATTGCGATCGGTACTCTTAGTGTGTTTTTTGATTTTCGTCTTGAAATAATCTCCCTTCATAAAAAAAGTTTTATAACAGCTTAGAACTCTCCTATTCAGATGGAATAAATCGCTAGTAAGGGCAGGCAATTGCTTAAACGAGTGAAAAAAACTTAAAAAATCAATAGACCCTGCGATCCCTTGAGAAGTAAAACACTTACTTTAAAACTTTATTAATCTTATCTTGATCGTACAGTTCACATCCCATCAACGAAGATTTTATGTCAGTATTTATAACGTTGATAAGTGATCGGATTTTCTCGTCCTTGTTTTCAATTGAGTGATCTGTAATTTGAGTGTTTGAACCAGGAATTGGACTTTTTCCTTTCACCATTGGTTTTATTTCAACTGCAGGTTTTGTATCACACAGAGCGGTGCAGGAACAGAGAGACTTAAAAGACGTATTGGAATGATTAAATTGCACTACTTAGTTGAAGTGCGTTTCAAATTTCAACAAACCATGATTTTTCCGTGGAGTAAAACGTCAATTTCTACTTTATAACTGGTCCATCCTCTGGAGCTAAAAACCTCACAGCATTTGACCTGTAAAACAAAAGCTCGATCGTTTGTTAATGGAGACAAAATTCCTGTACTTTGACTATCAAGACTTTATGAAGTAAACAGTCTCATAGGAGGAAAGGATGTTTTCAACTTACGTTTGCAATCGTTGGTGCCTTCGCCTGTTCAGCAAAATACTCTGCCTAAAGGAATATTGACGTGTCTATGTGTGTTGAACTACAGGATAACATCAACATATCGTACCATATAACCAAAGAGATCGTCAGGTTTTGTAACCACTATATCGTTAAGAAGATTTTGAAAACATTCTGGCACGTTATTGTCCTTTAAATACTGAACTGCTGCATGTTTTCTTTGAAGATATGTTTCTTCTCCCTCGGTCGACATTTTGAGAAGCGTCTCATTGTCATGACAACATAGGGGAAACCGCATACACAAAATCAATAATACTACGGGCTCTTGTCTCCTGTTAAAAAATGTGTCTAATCGTCATATTTCGTTATTTTTTGCAGAAAAAGACTAAAAGACCAAAATGTTACACTTTTGACCGCTTTCTCGCCAGTTTACGTCGAAGCATTTCCTTCAATATTGGAAATATTTGTCACAGAAAATCAGAAATCAATTTTTTCTGCCAAAACGACAAATTTTGAGTGACGTTTGTGGTTCCCAGTATTTCATATTTCGCGCGAAGTGCATCAAGATGGCGGATGAAAACTAGTGTTTACAAAATAGCAAATAATTCAGCTCAAACATGGTTATGACGAAGTCTGATGCCCTGAAAGTTCTTGAACTAAATCAAGGTAAGATTAAAGATGTTTCGACATAAATTTCTTTTTTATTACGCTCAATTTCTTTTGTAAAATAATCAATTAGTTGCTCTTGTTTAAAATATGCATAGTTTTGAAATAGCGTGAAGTCTGACAGTTGCATTGTCTTTTCATTTAGGAATATAGTATATAATATATAACTTCATGAACTTATTTTTGTGTATGAAAAATCTGCTTTTCAGGCTCCACTCCAGATGAAATCCGTTCAAGTTACAAAAGACTAGCTCTAAAGTGGCACCCGGATAAACATAACAATAGTGCTGATTCAACAAAGGTTGGTCCACTGTCGAACTTTCTCATATGCCAAGCAAAATAAGTGGGTTGCATTTTGTGGTTGTGAGCTCTAGCATTGGAAATCTTATTTTTAGTGTGATATGTTTTAAATACTTTATGATTTGATAGAAATTTCAAGAAATCTCAGAGGCTTATAAAAGATTGACAAGTAAAGAAGATGATGACCATATAACAATTTCAATGGTAACTAATGTAAAGTTAGAATTACTATACTGTAATTAAAAGTAAATCATTATGTTGCTAGTACAATGTCAATTACTTATACCATGAATTGTTTTGTCTTTCTAGGCTGATATGTTTGACTTGTTTGCACATATTTTTTTCAGTAATAATGGATGTAAGTTTCTGAAAACATTTCTTACCTCAGCGTTTTAAAATCCAAGCACTTTAAAAGATGCTGGTTACCATAATTGTAGAAAAATGCTCACTGTTTTAAATGCACCCTCTTAAGACTGGAAACCCCACTTTGAGAAAACCTCAAAATTATGCAATTTCATTGCTTAATTCCTCAAATTAGGCCAGCAGCTATGTATAAACTAGGCTCTTAAATGAGGTTTGATTAGGTAGTAGTAGATTTGGCTTTTCAAAAACACTATATTAGGCTAAAAAATCAAAAAGTAGGTCACCGTTGACAAACCAAATGCACAAAAAAACCGCACTTGGAACCCTGAATATTGAGGTATTTTTTCATTTCAGATTATGTTAATCATGATCAAATGTTCTTCTCTGATGATGAAGAGGATTATTATATGATGAATGCAACAGACTCTTCAGATGATGATATGCCAATGTACAGAAGTAGACAACATAATGCAAAGTACTCTGATTTAATGGGAAGCAGAGTTAGTAGGGCCACAGCAGCATCCTGTAAGTGTGTTTTTGCTGAAGTTTCAGGTCATAGCATTTTCATGTGGTGAATCTCATACACATTGTCTAGTTACACAACGTAAAAAAGGTACAAAATTTTGCAGATAAGAATGAGATGCGGCAAAAGAAGCCAGCTCAACCTCGAACACAAATATCTGAAGCAGTAAGTTGTAAATGTATTTACTGTCAGTGTGTGAATCCTACCTACTCTAATGTTTCTTGATATTTGACATTGGTTTTTAGGAAGCCATGAAGAATGCTGAGGAACTGATAAAAGAAGAAGAAAAATTAAAAAAGAAAGCAGAAAAGAGAAGAGCTAGGAAAAAAGTAGCTTCACGTTGTTGCAGTATTCTTTTTGCTTCCTAGGCTTGGTAAAATTCTTGTTGACTTATTCTGACCTGTTTGTTTATTTTAGAGAAACAGAGCGAACCGAAAACAACGAGAAAAAGAACGAAGACCAGATGATCATGAGGCAAGTTTTTGTTGAATGTCTAGTATGCAGAGATTCACAGCAGAAAAAGTCATGTAAAATGAGAAAGATTATGCTAAAAAAGATGTTCTTTTTCTCCTGAAACTTGGCAGAATGAAGATGAAGATGTGTCAGAGGAAGAACAGCATGGTAAAGAAAGAAGAGATAGCTCTAAAGAAAATAAAGAGCCAATGAAAGGACATAATACAAAAACAAATAATAGTAAGAAAGCGACAGTAGAAAAATCAGGAACCGAGGATGAATCTGCGAATGAACATGTTCATGTATGTGTGAGGATTTAAGTAGTTTGTTGACCTGAGTGTGATTTAATTTCACATATTGGCATGTTAGTTTTATACTGTTGTATTTTGGCTGTGGGAAAGACTGTGAGAGTCAGCATGGTTGCAGTTTTCTGGACTAGGACGTTTCATTTAATAAAAATAATAAGGTTTAATCATAAGAGAAAAACTGATGAAGATTTTAAATGAAACTTTTTGCAGCAAATCCTAAATTTTAATTTTGCACATTATATATGAATTATTTACAAGATACATAGTAAAGTATTAACAATAGCATACATTTAAAGCAATCAACTTGTTTCACATTAGTACATAGTATATCAGTATTTACAAGTGATATAAGTTACTTTCTTGTGTTGTGTAGGATGAATCATGGGATAGATCCAGTGCATTTTTCAATCATGCTGCTGCACGACGCACTCCTGCTGTAAATAGTCACAATAATGTTAATAGTGATACGAATGCCTCTGCAGAGACTCCTGTAAATAAAACTGAACATAATCTACTGCGAGGGGACAGACAGAGAACAGAACCTGATGTTGATCCCGTGATTTTACAAAGTCGACAGTTAGCAGGTAGAAATTTTTTCTCTTGATTTGCTTTTTTGTGCATTAGCGTTGAAAGTGCTCTCCAGGGGCCGGTTGTTCAAAGCTGGGTTAGCGTTAACCCTGGGGTAAAATTCAAACAGCTGTTTGGTTTATGCATTTCTGTATTACAATTTCTTTCAAAGCTTTGCAAATAAAGGCATCTTTTTACATAGATTAGCTTTGTGGAAAAATATTTTCAAGTTAGTAAACAAGCGGTTAAAAATTTTGCTTCAAACTTTTCGTTAACCCAGGGTTAACGCTAACCCAGCTTTGAACAACCGACCCCAGTTCGTTCGTACGTACAAGCTCGTAAAGGTTTAAGTCTTCTTCTGGTTGTTTTTAGGATAAGCTTTATTACAGTTTAAACTTTTATGGGCGTGTAAGTGCGAGACTCAAAACGCGAAACTGGAATATAACTTGTGCACATTACCGATAATTTCATAAAAGTCTTCTTGTTATCTTTTTTTACTTATGAATATCTTCCTTTTTCACTCTTTGTATTATATAAATACTTTGTATACTACAGCATGTGGAAACAGTGAGGCGAATGAAGGCAATTACCTTGAAGCTATAGATTATTTCACTCAAGCAATCTCTTTATATAACAGAGATTTCAGGTTAGAAATCATTGTGTATAATACTGCACGTGTGTACCGACAATGCTTTCCAACGTCATTTAGTATCACTGAGATGGCCAAGCACTGAACTCTGGAAAATGTGTATTGCAGGTTTTTTGGTAATCGTTCATATTGTTACGATCGTCTGGGAGAGTACTCAAAGGCACTTCAAGACGCTGAAGTTACCATCCTTCTTGTGCCAAATTGGGCTAAAGGTTATTTCCGCAAAGGTCGTGCTTTGGCTGGACTAAAGGCAAGTTGTCACTATTTTCAACCTGAAACAGCAATCCCGTTTATGTAAACTAAATATTGCTGTCTATATATCAATTACTAGTCAATACTTGGCGGTTATTTTTTGTGAATGTTCTCTATAAAACTTGATTGTTTCTCTACATTTTACAGCAACACGCTGATGCAGAGAAGGCGTTTTTGCAAGTGTTAAAACTTGATAAACATTGTGAAGACGCGAAGTTTGAACTAACGAGAGTCCGTGTGCAACAACTGAAAGTAAGTTGCATTTGTAAGAGAGTCTATTATCACTGATACTAGACTGCTTGAGGGATTATTGAATTCTGAAAACTTTCTGCGCACTCAAACGATCACTTTGAGGAAATAAGGGTTTTTATTCATCTTTATGACTCTCTGGCCTTGGTTTCAGGATATGGGTTTTGCGCATGCTCAAAGTGAACGCGCTGTACGACTTTATGGAACAGTGCACGCGGCTTTAGATGCACTACTTTCAGGAAAAGGTACTTGCCGTTTTATCTTTATCAATTTGCCTTTTACTTGCGAAGTATTTAATTTAAATGTTTGTATTTGTAGTAAAAACTCTCGTTGCAAATGAGGATGAGATGTACGTGTCTGATGGCGAAGAAGATGAGATAGACAATGAACCAAGGTACCTGGGCACTAGGGTCCAAGCTTCTCAGAACATCGCTCAGTCAAAGACTCTGGGATGTTTAAATGTTTGTATCTAAGCGTTTAATAACCTTAACAGTGTTTGAATAATGTTCACTTAGGCAAAGATATTGTGGAGAACCGCACGCGACTCTTTGGGTGGGAAATATCAATCCAAAAGAAGTGACAGAAAGACAACTAGCACATTTATTCTCGAGGTCAAAACCATTATACTGTATACAGAGATGATTGTGCAACCTTTCAATAGCTTTTTCAGTCATCCCAGGAAGAAAGTGCATGATATCCTGGTATATATTATTCTAGGATATTAACTGGCTTTCTGCGACGCTAAAACATCATTTTCTTTTAGGTTCGGCACAATGACCTCAATACGAATTCTTCCTCAAAGTTTTTGTGCGTTTGTAAATTATGAGAATAAAGAAAGTGCTGCGAGGGCACTGCAATCACTACAGGTTTGTTTTAATGTCGTTGAACTATAGCTTCGTTTCAGATGTCGAATTTTTAATGTGTGAAAGCTAATGTAAATGAGCTCAAAGTAACCTTACGTTGAGTCAGCATGTTTCTGGTAATTTCAGTTCAGTTTGCAGAAAGCGCTTGCATTAAAGTGGCGTTATTAAAGGAAGTCACTTGTACACTTGTTTTAGGGTCATATGATTGGCGGACAAAATTTGAAAATACAGTACCCAAGTAATGCAGAGAAATACAATAATAAATTGTAAGTATAGAAATGAGAAGTTAAATGAAAAATTTCAGAGCTTTAATGAAATAACATGGAGGAAAAGTTGGTGCCTTGATGCAGAAATGTTATAAATCAATGAGAGCACTTTTCTTTCGGAGTACTCTGTTAGTGAATGTTGTTTTTTTCTTTCAGTGTGGAAAAAACAGAGAAATCGACGAAACCTAGCGGTCCAGTGAATGGCAACGAATGCTACTTCTGGCGAACTACAGGCTGTATCTACGGGGAGAGTTGTCACTATACACATCTTCCTAGTAAGAAGGGAATTGACATTGATAAAGTCGAGCAAAAATATGGCAGAGTAAAGACTGGTAGAAAAACCAGATGACCACCAAGAACGAAACTCCAGATCAGCAGATAAGTAATTGTGTTTATATTAATATGAAGAAGACAAAGTATATTTTGTAAAAAAAGAATTGACTTGGATTAAGTTAAATTTTGAGTACTCATATAAATGAGGTCGTATATTATTATAAAATAAAAAAAAACATGGTTTTATTTTGATATATGTACATCTAGCTCATTCGTTTCATAACTGTGATGTGTCATAATTTGGACTATGGTATTTCGTAAACATATAACTTATTGTAAATTTTACTCAACAATTACGTCATCTGAAGTTTATCTGGTACAAGAATGAGTTACAAAAGAGTCGCTAAATTCAGTTCTGGCAAATTGTCATAGATAAATAGAATCCCGCCATAAAAGTGAGCATCTCATCTTACAAAAATCACTGTGTTGCTTTTCCGCGAACACTGTTACAAGATTGCTTTTCACCATTCTCATGTTTTTTTTTAAATTAAAAAGCATAGAGCTGAATGAAAATTTTGTTTGTAAAGTTCGCCAGATGTATAGAAGATATGTAAATTCTTACTCTCTTGCGCTGTTTTGAATGCAAATAAGTACTTAAAATGTCGCCTTTTTCACAATGTGCTCGTAATGGATGAAGATGTGTTGCCGTGTAAAAGAGCAGGTGGGAGTCTACTAAATTATTAAAACCTTTTAATTGCTCTTGACCAATCGCGATGTGTTGTGCACTTGCCATATTGTGAGTCAAGCTGGGGCTGAGATATGATGCAGCAAGAATATGCATGTCGTTTTTATGAGCTGCTGATTGAAGTTATCGCCGCAATATGCTTAACCTAACTAGGTTCTCGTCCTCTCAAAAAAGAAGAGAAATCGCAAATGAGTTTTCAATAAAAATTCAAGAGATTATTCGCTCTCAGATGTTTAAAGAAAATGAGCTGATTACGTGTAAACATAAACTTCGTTTGTCCCAAGCTTGTGTCTTGCTTTGGCGAGATTGGTTCACTGGAGACGTGGACGGCCTCTGGACTAATTCCTCCCTCCTTGCTGCCACATATTCGTGCATTTTGATGGAGCTTATCGCGTTGCGTAAATTCTCGTGTAGAATTGAAGATGCAGTCGGAAAAGCATCGATTAAAGTAAGCGTAAACTTGCTGTTTCCACTTATTTTTGTTTCTAACATTTAATTAATTTCTTATAACGAGCATGCTGTAGTGTAGCGTCATTTCTCTGCCTTATTAAATCGCCCGATTCCTGTCTTACTAGGATTCATTTCTTGTGACTGAACTTTAAAGTATGGCTAGACAATCTTAAGTTTGGTATCCAGATGGGCTTTCCGGGTTCGTGACAATGACACTGTACTACTTTCTTACGATCAAAACATTGTAGATTTTCAGATCAGTTCAACCGACGATTTTAACTTTAAATCTCTTCCTACACTAATCCTTGCATTTGAAATAGATCTTCAGTATACGTGCGAACATGTCTAGCTAACTTGGTTTTCTCCAGTTACTTTTGATGCCAAGTTTTGCCTGCGTTTTGCGTGTTTTCTTAAGTGTTCGCGTTTTAGTTTGACTGCTGTCACCGCATGTGGTCTCAGCAAGTTTTGTTAAGAACAGAAGCTTGCCTTGAAACGCAAAAGGCGGTAGATACAAACACGACATAAGTAAACCACAAGCTTGCTCGGACTGTTGTTCCAATACTTGCAGGTTGAGAATACTGAGGTGACTAACTCGTACTTGGACGAATCGGCGTCCTGTCACGTCCTGAAATTAAACAAGACTGGTCTCGAGATATCATTGCAAGCTTGTCTCCTGCGATCGATGAAATGGAAATTTTGTACTCGAAGAAACTGCGCTAGTGTAACTTTGGACAGTTTACAAGATGTGAAGATTTTGAAACGAGCAGGAGAATGTTTCGGATTGAACAGATTATATCGCACTGTGGATCTGGGCAAGTTTAATGACATTGTGTACTCAAATCATAGTCCTTAGTTCTCAAGATATGGTTTGGAAATGACATGATGATTTTTGTGCAGGCTGCGCAATGGAATCGCCCTAGCTAGCCCTGGGTAGATTTGCATATACAGTGTACTTCATAAGAATCTATATTTTCTCTTCTTTCAGAGCCTTATGCATCATTAGAGAAAGAAATACGGATGATAGTTCTGAAGTGTAAGCCTCCAGACTGCTATATGAAAATCCTATTGACGTTCGTCAGTATCGCGGATTCGTATGTTCCAAAGAGAGACAGAATTTTAAAGAGATTTTTCACAAAGTACGAATATTATGACGCCAAAGCGCGCATCACATCGTTGGTCAGTGATTGGGGTTTTGAGAAAAAGAGTTGATGTTGTCATCTTCTTGAAATTTCCATCCTTGACTGATACCCAGCCAAGCAAGAATGACAACATTCAGCGACTCAACTTGTAGAAAAAGGCAACGTATGGAAGAGACTGACATGGAAAATTAAACACCATAATTGAATAATTTGCGACAATCGAACATTTCTGACATCCCAATTTTACTGGTCTTCTGCTTTCTGGTTGTATAATTTTCTTCAAAACTTGATCCAATCTTCTAATTTCTGTCTTCGTAATTTTTTAAATGCTCCAACTTTTAATTTGTTTTTGATTCATGAATTTTTTTGCAATAAAATAGCTACATGTGCGTAGATACATTCATTACTTGTTGCGCAATATTTCTCTAACTCTTGACAAACCCTGAGTCTGCAAGTTGCCCGTACTCCAGACTTAAAAACTGGGGTAATTTTCTCGCCGCGCTAGTTGAACCTACAGTTATTTGATATGAAAGTTATTTGCATTATTCATAATTGTTTTAACGTAAAGCACTGTTCCACAACAGCAAACACAATTGTCTTGTGTTGCTCTTACCTCAGTGCTAGACATGACATGTATGCTCAACAACAGTTGTCTCGTACTGAGTTTAGAATATGAATATACACTCAGAGTGAAGGAATGATCTTGTTAATTTGGTGTACTCCTTGGTTAACTGCGCAAGATGAGGACTACAATCTTCACACATTAGGTAAGATATTATTATCAAAGTTTTGTATCGTTAATGTAGCGTTGTGGTTTGTACTCGGTAAGTTGATTTCGATGTTTCTAATGTGAAGGGCTTCAAAGTATTGCTGTTCTCCAAACTTCTTAACTGCACGAAATGTTTCTATACATCGAGGCAACTTTAGAGACTTTAAACTAGACTTGAACAAATCATAGTGTAAACAATTTAACGATAAAAGTAAGCATGCCGATAAATTTGGTTGACCTATCGGTCTAGATGATTCGAAATATTGTATATGATTATATCACTCATTCAATCGAGCCCTTTCTCATATGAGGCAATAGATCAATGATCAGTCTTTTAAGTATCTATAGTACTTGATTTCAGATATAGTCCTCCGATTATAATTTCGTTCAGTGTCACTGGTGGGAAGAACTTTTTATTTTAACTTTTCGAAAGTTCGAAACACGGAACATTGTCCATATTTCTTTGGTTTGAAACAATGCAAATCTCTCATGTTAAGCAAGGTAGTTTCGTCAGTGATGGTTTTATGTTTTTACTTCACAACTTGTGTGAAGAATCTCTTGCAGACTTAAACAAATATCATTCTGGAGTTTTTGCTCAAGTTAAAGAAAACAATTTTATATCATTGTTAATATCATTTTTGTAAAAAGCTTTTCCTGGTCGTGGTTCCTCCTCAGTGTCTGTGTAGAGATGACATTGCTGGTTATGTTTGGTCGCCAGTCCTTGTTAAAAGTACATGCAAAAGCTCACTTGAGAAGTCAAGTAGCGCATCTGTATTCATTGTTTATTTTATTTTCTCTTAGTTGGAGACTTCGCCGTTTCTTGACGAACCAGGTCGCATGCTGTTGGGAATGGACCCATTACATAATAGATAAAATGTTGATCTAGACGAAAGCCTCAGCATTAACACAGCCAGAGAAAGCATTGCAAAACTAGTAAACTTGCTGAGTTAGATTGGCTTGATCAAAATTTAGTTAAACATGTAATGGATCCATTCATGCTCAGCCACACTTTTACTTTGTCATAGTATTACTCCAAGTTTCGGCAAACTGTTCGGCATTCTGGTCAGTAAATAGTTTTCTATGTGAGAAGGTTGGTGAATATCATCTCTTGTTGCTATCACTGGCCCAAAGAACGGTATTCTTTAGGAAAGTATGGAAAAGACGTAAGATGTGAATATATCGACTATATTTTTGACCAAATTTCTGACGCTTCGGAAATATTTAAAACATGGCATAATGAAAGAAAGGAAACTATATTCGACCTGTTAATTTAAAGGAATATAGATCATGTGGGTAGTCTGATATTTTAGTCTTAAGACGTCGTGAACATGAGCGAACGTTGCTTTATTTTATTTGAGATTGGATATTAGAAGAACAAGATGAAGAGAAGTGGTTCGAAACGAGAGAAATCTGGTGTTGTGAAGATTGGAAGAGGTAGTGTCCATAGTTTTCTTCATAGAGTTTTGAATCTTGTGTCCAGATCTTCACCCTTCCAAATGGAAGAGCGAACACATAACCTTAGCTTGCCTGATGAAAAACTTGTCAAAAAGTTTTTGCAATTTGTATCTTTCAATGAACATCCGTGGCCGATCGTTTCTTCTCTAGTGCACAAGCGATAATCTTTTAGCGAGTATTCAATTCCAACACATCGTAATCACATGCTTACAACATTTACAGCTTCTGGTCGTGTGAAATGTTACATACGAATCCGACCTTTGAATATTGATGAACTTGACAGAGATGATGAAACAGCGGTGGAAGTCTCACAAGACAAAAAGGAGGTAGGAGAGATCAAAAACTATTCAGGTGGACATGAATGCTCCCCCCTTTCCCCAAAGAAGGTCACTGCTGAGAAGACAACCAATTTCTGGATCTTTCTAACTGAGCTCAATATTATTGCTCTAAACAATTCTTTTGAAATGCTCATAAACTAATACTAAACATTCTGCGTATGTGTTGAGTGCTTTTGCGGAACAATTAGGGTCAAATATGGATGTTATTTGTGTGAGGTCAAACGTGACTGATTTGCATCATTACCATATAAACAACAAGTGTGCATTTGAAAACGATTCATGATCGATGATTCTCCTGCAAAACTGGGAAAAATCTAGTTAAAGGAAGGTTCAGCTAGCAAGGTTCCTGTATTAGAAATGCCCGTAGCTTATTTGACCAAAAAGATGACGATATCTGCATCACATCGACTACACTGCAAGAATTTATCTGCCGAAGAAAATCGTCAAAGATATGGCAAATGCAACAATCCAAATGGACATGGCCACAATTATACATTCGAGGTTACTGTCCGAGGAAAGATTGATCCTGTAACTGGTTTTGTCATCAATATTTGCGAGTTAAAAGAGTACATGAACCGTGCGATCAACGAGCCTTTAGACCACAAATGCATTGATAAAGACGTGCCATATTTTGATAATGTTGTCAGCACTACAGAGAACCTTGCGGTGTTTGTATGGAATAATTTAGCAAAGTTCTTGCCTAACTTACTTTACGAAGTGAAAATACACGAGACAGACAACAATACTTTCGTCTATAGAGGTGAAGAATAAAAGTTGGACCCCCCCGGGGTGTTGAAACTTTCAGTGAGGAATGTGCCTTCCCCCTGGTGACAGACCGTGAAGATTTGTTTCTTGTACTGTAAACATTGTTAACTCCTCACTCGCAATTTCATTAGTTCTAATGTAACAGTGAAGCCTATACGTTCAATTGAACACGAACTCATGCATGCAGCGTCTGAAAACTCTAGTCTAAATGTGTGATTTGTGTAGTGATTTGTGTAATTACCATACGTTTTGTGTAAATTAATTCAAAGTTTATATGTAGTCTTTGTGTTTTTTTCTTCGCTGATCATTTATTTCTGCTTCTTTTTGACTTCTTCAACTTTACGGACGTTGTTGGTCATTTTTACTATGCGTTAAGACAACTTGTTGGTTGTCTTACGTTACGATGTTTCATTTTCACCGTTAATCATGTTGCCACACTAAATACCTAACTGTGCATGATGTTGTATTTATGGTGTAGGTGCTGGTAAATGACAATCGTGTTGGTTTAGACAAGAACTATCATTTTGATCATGTTTTCTCACCTGAGACAACAAACCCTCAGGTAAAAATCATCTTTTCATGCCTTGCAACTTCATTTAATGCTTTTATCTCTCCACTGTACCTATATTATATGGCACACTATATGCTCTCTCTCTCATGTAAATGTTATTCTACTCTAGATTTCCAACTTCATCAGCAAGCCTCTAGTGAAGGCTGCATTGAATGGTTTCAATGGAACGGTCATGGCTTATGGTCAGACCGGCTCAGGTATGGAAACGTTTGCCGAAAAGAATGTTTCGCAGTGGACTCAACTAATCTCAACGATCTTTACTTTTCCTCCAGGAAAAACTTACACTTTAATGTCACCCGATGGCGTTGCTGCTACAATCATTGAAAAAAGTTTCAGAAAGATTGCTGCTAATGAAAACCTACAGTACAAAGTCAGTTCTAGCTTCATAGCTTCATTGATTGGTCTGTCTGGGTAGAAAACTACGTATTGCTAGCTATATTTTTGTAATCGTACTTTGTTGCTTAATAGGTTTCAATGTCCTACCTACAAATTTATCAGGAGAAAATCTATGACTTGCTCAATAATGCTGCTTCTAGTAAAATAGACTTGACCATACGAGAACACCCGCAAAAAGGTTTGTAAGCCGCTAAGTTAACTGTCTACCTGAACGCTACGATCTCAACCAAACTTTTCCAAGAAATCTCTTGTTCATAATACTGGCTCTTTTTTTAGGAATTTACGTTGAAAATCTTTCCGAATATGTCGTACGTGGACCAGAGGATGTCCACTCGCTTATGCAGTTGGGAAAAAAGAGATTGGTTTTTGCTGAAACGAAAATGAACAGAACTTCAAGCAGGTTGATCGCTTCGTTGTTCACTTTTTTGTTGAGAATGTTTTCAGATATTTATCGTCTTGATTTCTTCGTTTAGGTCTCATTCTGTTTGTATATTGTCGATAGAAAGAAGCTCGAAACATTCAGGTGAGTTGTTTGTATAATTAGCGTATAATTGGCAGCAAATTTTTTATCACCGTTTCTGCTTTAGGGAAAGAGAAAAGCAAATCCTCGTCAACTCCGGGAAAGAAACAATTTGATAAGAAACTGCATGCTACGCTGCTTTCTGAAGGTGTTGAAACCCCTGGAAAAATTCCTGTGAGTTCATCACTGCATATGAGATAACTTGTTGTATCGACCTGTGCTGTGATTAAAATATAAAAAATAGCCAACGGAAGCTATCTTTAAAATTATTATAGATGTCGATTTCATCGGATGGGCAATCCAGCGAAAGTGAAGTAATTGCAATTGGGTCTTATTTAGTTCGGATATTTTTTTCTTTTTCTAATTCATTTTAATTATATTCTAACCTTATTTCATTCTGAAGGGGGAAGACGATGCTTTGTCAAAAATGATGGCATTTAATGAAGATGTGGTCCTCAAAGGACATTTATACATGTAAGAATACAGTCTATACTTGTAAGATAAGGTTTCCACTAATATTTCCACTGGCCTTTTGTTGTCCGATGTTTTAGTTGCGATTTAGCTGGAAGTGAACGTATCAAAAAGACGAAGGCAGAAGGCGAGAGATTAAGTGAAGCTCAGCATATTAATTTCTCTTTGCTTGAGCTCGGGTAAGTCGTACATCTGTACATTTGCCATACTTTCGCCTTCGTGTATACATATTCTTTTCAAACGATATCTATAGGAATGTGATCCAAGCCCTGGCCGAGAGCGCGGATACTGGTCGCACTGGACATATTCCTTTTCGAAATTCCACTTTGACAAGACTTTTACAAGAAAGTTTAGGAGGAAACTGCAAAACTAGCCTTGTGGTAAATTCAAGCTCAATAGGAAACCATTTCAACTTTTCCATAGGCAGTATTTTCAGTGTTTTTTCCTTTAATTTAGGTTTGCTGTTCCCCATCAGAACTTCATGTTCACGAAACAAAATGCTCCTTGAATTTTGGATCTCGAGCAATGAAAGTCACGAATACTGCTTATGTTAATGTGGAGGTAACACTTTTTGTCCATTGCTTTGTTATCTATCTCTTAGTCTGAAATGATTTTAAATTTTCCCTGCGTTAGATGTATTAATGCTTCGTAAGAAACCAGTTTGTCTTTCTTCCATATAGATGGATTATAAGAAGTTAAGTGATGACTTAGCAAAACTTCTTGACGCGAGAGGTAACATTATATTTTTTAGATGTAGCTCATTGTATAGCTTCGTGTTTATTTTCTTGGTGTTTTTGTTTCTAGAAAAGGAAATCGAAGAACTAAAACGGAGTCAACAGCGTGAATTGGATTTTTCAAAGAAGGAAGCCGAAATGGCGGCTGAAATGAGGTTTGGTGATGGACTAATGGAAGCAAGAAAGGCGTATGCTGCTCTGAAACATTTATTAGACTCGCAGGTCAGTCGACACGATCCCTATCATGTACATAAAAACATTTATTCAATGCTTTGTTTCTGTGGTTTTCTTGGTAGGCAAATGCCCATGCTGAGAGCATGTCCAAACTTCAAGCAGAATTATCTCGTGAAAAAGATGCTAGATTAACTTTGGAAGAAGAGCGACAGAACAAACGTTATTCATTACACGATAAAAAATCTAGCACGAAATGCCTTCTCCTTACCGAAGTTTTATCTATGCAATTGTTCTATGCTCTGGAGTGCACTGCTTGTAGCTCAACTGTAATAATGGAACGAGTATCGGAGGGACTTGTTCGAGAAGACGTGTATGACACACAGGAAGAGATATTGCAGAATGTTGACAACTTGATTGGAATCTTGGGAACATATTTGAACTTAACTGAGAGAGAGTTTTCTGAAGCGAGAAATGAGGAATATTTTAGTGATGAAGAAATTAATATTCAAGATAGTGAAGGAAGAACAGAGGGTTTACAAACTCTGGTGCTTAAGATTCGTAAACGACTTAAAATTCTTAAAGATAGCGTCGATGGAAGAACTTTAAGGTTCCTTAACAGTGTCATTGATAGAAAAGGTATGTGCAGGCATTACTTCCTTGGTTTTCCTGATTCTTTTCCAGACTTCATAGGATTTGCAGGCTAATTGGGGTGGAGCTCAACGTTAAACAGTTCAGAAATCATGTTGGACATGTTACCCGCCACCCTGTTGACTTTGCTTTCGAGACACTAGGGTGTTCATAACTAGTGATACTTATGCAAAGCCAATCCTCGTATCGCCGTCTTTTTTGTGCTTAGATCGTAGTTCAATGGAGAACATGGGTGATATTTATCAAGTATTGCAGAGATTATTGACAGCAAGAAGTGAGTCGACAGGTTGGTGTAGCGAATAAGATTCAACTCACAAGATTTTTCTCAGTTCTTACATTGCCCTGTGTGACCAGGAAATATCGTGAGTTGATCTCTCAAAAGAGAAAGTTTGCTTTATCCTCATATCTCCATATTTGCAGACCCTGAGTTTCTAGAGGATTCCCAAGATGCTGAGCGATGCTTGACGTACGTGTTACTTGACAAGGCATTGTTGTGTTGTTTGGTCGTATTGGAGCGAAGTGCTTCCGACAGGAAACTTCTTGAACTGGGAAAAAAATATGAAACAACAATTCAAGAGCTTGAAGTAATCTCTCATCGAAATAAATCTTTAAAAAATGACAACGAAAGACTCGTTAGTCAGCTAGAAAGACGTCGGAATGATGCAGCTGTTCATGACATCAAGACGACGGGAACACCCGGTGAAAATCGTCGACCAGTCGAGGCATTGATGGTTCATAACTCTAAACTACAACTGGAGATCGAGTCTCTTCGAAAGCAGCTCGGATCAAGACGGAACGACAACGCAAGGACTGGAAAGGATTTAGAACTAGGGTATTTACGTGAGCGAGTGAGCAAGTTGACGAAAGAGAATGAGAAATTGGAATTTATGATGAAAGTGATGGGAGAGAGATTTGGTCAGGACGAGATGATCAAGAAAAGAACAAAAGATGCTCAGACACAGGTTTGAAGATAATTTGCAAATTAAAATCTTAAATACTAATTTGATACTTTGAGAGTTCCAAATCACATTTTCTTTTTATTTCCAGGTGACACTGATCGAAGAAGAAACTCCAGTGTCGTTGAGCGACAAGTTTGCAAATGATGGAAAAACTGGTCAAATGGCATCCAATCACGACAGCCAGCTGATAATGACGTCATCTCGTTCCAGACCTTCTGAACCGAGAATGCCAGGGCTCCCTTATATCAGTCCTCAAGGTGAGGAAGGAGGGAAGACGATCACTACCATGGAGCAAAAGGAATTCCAAGAACATTTGGTGAAGAGTAAGGCTGAAGCGGGGAAGACTTTGAAACATCTTCTTGAGATTAAGGTAGATGTAAGTGATGTTTCTTTGTTCAGATTTCGCTTCTCTGGGTTCAAATATGAATTGTCATTCGTTAGTAGTTCAATATAACTGGAGCAAGAAGTATAACACTTTTCTGATAAATCGTTTTCAGGAAACGTTGCAAAGTAAAGACGGGAATGATTCCGAGAAATTGAAGCGTCTTATCGATAATGCTATTGACAGCGCAGGGAATGTAAATTTGAGCACAGGAAAGATTCTGAACAGTTCATTGGAGGATATGGAAGCACTGGAACGCGATATTAACGCAATGAAAATGAACAACGAAACTCTTGGCCGTCAGTGTTTATCTCTTGTAAATGATCGTAATACTTTAGAGTCTCTTTTGACAGAACTCCGAGGAAATATCGCTGGTTTACAAGAGAAAGTTGCGCAGCAGAAAAACTCTCCAAAGATCCCCGAGTTTCCATCAGCACATACCCAAGTTACCCCATCACAACCAGATATAACCACTGAAGTACATCGTACTGAAACAACTATTGAAACCGTGCCATCTGTGCTACTAGTACGCTCCTGCGAGAGCGAAGCTGTCCAGAAAGTCGACTTGAGCACCGCCACGCGAGAATTCACGGCACAAACTTGCCAAACTGATGTCAGTTTTGTTTCAGATAGTTCAAATGAATCTGGAGAGAGCGATGATCGTGAGGATGAATCAACAGACGACTTCAAAACAAATTTAGTTGTTCAAAAATTAACCAAGAAGTATTCTCTAATGAAACAAGTTCTAAAACATCTCGAAAGCGAAATCAGGAACTTCAAGATAAGAACGACTGCCTTGGAGACTGAGCTAAAAGAAAGACAACATTTGAAGGATCAGAATATGGCACTTGAAGAAGAAGTAAAGGAATTGCAAGGTTTGAAGATCTATCTCGAGTCCCAGCTTACTGACGGAGGGGAGAGTGCAGAGAAAATTGGTACTGTTGATTCATTTGAAGAGGAAAGTAATCTTAAGAAGTGGAAACACTACGGCGAAGACTCGTTCTCAGACCTCTCCTCTAGCTCGCATCTCTCAAACAGCTCACTCAATCTAACATCACTGCCAGGTTTTGCAGCAAACTATCAAAGTATGTCTCGATCCATGATGGACCTCAGCGAACCACAGATGTACACAAGTTTCAGTTCATTGAAATCTTCTCGTGCGAGTTTTGGTTCATTGAAAATGTTGAAACTTGAGATGGAAGCACGACCAAGTCGTATACGAGACAAGCTGAAGAGCGCGTCATTGTTGCTTCAACACACTGGCTCTCTAGAGTCCCAGCTTAAAGCTTCACGTCAGAAATGTTTCCGACTTGAAGGAGAAGTTTGCAAGCTAGTGAAGGAAAAGAAGGAAATTTCAGAAGAGTTGGATAAACTCCGAGCCAATCAGCGATCAGAGGAATCTTCGGTACATGAAGTGGAAGGTCAGGACAAACCAGTTGATGGCGTCACTCCGTTTGGATCCAAAGCGAAACGTCGTTCCTTTAAGTTTCACCGTGGCAAAGAAGAGAAAGATAGATTGAAGAATGAGCTGAGTTTAGCCAAGGAACAACTGACGAAGTTGAAATCACAACTAGAGATGGCCAACACTTCAGTTCTCGCCTCAAACGACAGGCGTGCAGGTTACTCAGAGCTGAGCGAAGATGAGAAAAGGCGTGAGAAAGAGCTTGCGTTGACACGTGAACGCTGCCTCATTCTCGCCGAAGAACTGGGCGCTAGTAACAAAGAGAAGATTAAGCTTGGCGATGATCTCCAAGAAGCATTGGACAATATCGATATGCTCGCGTGCGAGGTGAAAAGACTGGAGCAGATTGAGGAAGAAAAACTACGTCTGGAAGAACGTGTTTCAGAATTAGAAAGTAACTCAAAACAAACCACAGTAGTGCGCCCCATTGTAGATAATGAGAAGTTAGTAGGTCTTAGGTCAGAAGTGGCTTCACTTCTCAATGAGAAAGCGAATCTTGAAGATTCCATCTCAGAGTTAAAGTGGGAGAAAGAACGCTTGAATGAGATGGAAAATATCGTGAAACGTCTTGTGCAGGTCGAGAAAGAAAGGAATCAGCTTGAAGGAGAAAAGAGTTACGATGTTTTGCAAGAGAGAGAAGAGGTGTTGAGATTACGTCAAGATAATGAAGATCTCAGAGAACAACTTGCGAGTTTAAATGACGTTCTGATAGAACAAGATTTGCACGAGAAAGGAAGCAAAAGTACTTCTCTAACACAGGTAAATGCTGCATAGCTATTAAAACAGTTATAAAGTACACCAGTTTCTATTTGGACTAGGCTAATATACCTTCCCAGTCGTGATTTCTTGCAAACAAGCGTTACTTGCTCATATTTCCATGTCTTTCGTGTTCTAGGTTCTAAGCGCAGTCAAAGATGGCAAACGACGGAAAAGTGATAAACAGGGGTATGGTAAGGGTGATGTGGGATCAAGAGGGGTAACGACCCACGAGCGTAGGTGGTCTGAGCCAAAGCCGAGTCGTGGTGCGAGGTCTGGGTTGAGTGATCGTGAAGACGAACACGGTCATAAAGAACAAAGGAATGGGTCTGATAAAAAGGTTTGTCAATCATGTGTCAAATGATTTTTAGTTCTTCACATTGAGTGAAACATATCCGATAATATTGTCTTTCAACTTTTTTTTTTCTAGTCTAAAGCAAAAGCTTTGGCAAGTCTGCTGAAACACTAGCGAAGGATAAGAAGTTGGTGAAGAGCAGGCTGTCGCCTTAATTGCTACTTTAATTTCGGCAGGCAACTTTCTTGACCAAAATGTCATTTTAAACGAGAAGACTTCACTCATCACAGAAGAAGATTACATATATTTGGATACAGCATAAACTACCAACCATTTAACATTTTATTTAATGTCTTGAGTTGTGTCTTTGAAGCGTACGTTGGTTTCCGCAAGAAACGTTTCCTTCTCCCTCGTTTCTTACTCTGATTATGATGATAACCGCACCGCCAGCGTTTTAGTTTCCCTTTGCCAGTTCGAATAAACCTCTTGGCGACCGCCTTGCAAGTTTTACGCTTTCCTTTCTTACTAACCATTGTGATACTTCGCTGAAAATTTCCATTTATTAACTGCATAGCTGGCAGAGGCTTTCTGACAATGTTTAGCAATGTTCTGTACTCCAATGCTTGGTTTACAAACGGAATGCTTGTGATTTGAGGGTGTTTGCTGTAGGCACAATATTGCTTTGAATGTTGGCCGACTTGAAATGACATTTTTGACCACGACTGGACATCTAGAATTTAAGAGAGATCAATGCACGTTTAAAACTAAAATTCAGCGCTTTACTCTAAAGGAGCAACATTTATTAAATCAGATATTTCTCCGTATTAGTACATGCCTCTATATCTTACTTTTCGAGCTTGTGAGCCCAATTTTTAGCCCAGAAATTGTAGAAAATTGAGAGTTTATAAACCTTGAAACTATTCTTGTCGTCGCCATCTTGGATTTTGAAGTGGAAGCACAGTTTGACAATACTGGACAATTCTTTGTTTGCAATCACGTGATCTACGGAAATTTGATTTTCATCTGACGGGCAAGTCTGCGCAAAGTGTAAC
>JAOBYK010519900.1:0-12755 GCA_025434845.1 Phenganax subtilis
ATAAGATAAGTTTCAAAACGTCGCTTCCATGTTTTCCAACGCTGACTGAGGGAACATGGATCTGATAAAGGATCGAACGGCACCATAGGTGTTAAATCGATTCGGCCAGTCACCATAATTACACGAAGTTTAAATCGTCGAAATTTCAAAATTGTTTGTACTTATATAAACAATGGATGCTTTGTTGTGGTGCTGGTGTGTTGGTAGCATTTGCTTGAACAAAATAACACAAAAATAAACCAAACAAATCGTATTTTCCTCCTCGCCAATGTAGTGTTTTCACACGTGTCTATATTTTACTTCTCTACTGTACATATCTCTATGAAGTATTATATAGTCATGTGATGTCAACATTGCAAGAGATGTGTGGTATGTGGCTATCAAAAATCTAATGGAAAATATAAGGACACCAAGACATATACATACCGTGCAAAGTACAAGAAGCGCATTTGTAACAATTGTTTTCAAGACTACCATACTCGTCTTGTGATGAAAAAATAAGGTGATATATGTTAAAGTATGGCTGAATACACTGGAAAACATAACAAAACTTTCTGTTTCATTATTTAGTCGCAATTGGTTTCCACTTATGAAACTTCTAATGTGAGAGTCTCAGAATAGCATACTTGCTACAGCAAGACGCAGTCTTTCTTGTGAAAATATTTTTAGTTTGTTATGCAAAGTATATAGGAAATTTGGTATCATTTTGATTGTCATTGTTTATCCTGATCATATTTTGATCAGTTAATAGTTCCAACTTAACTTTAGAAGGCTTCAAAAGAGCATCCCAAGATAAGCCTGGTAACGTAAAATACCATGCTAGATCTAAATTAAAATTATCCATGCACATTTTTGAAATTGCTGAAACACATCACATGAGAGTAACACATCTGTTTTTAAATACAAGTCATGATAGTCTCTCATTGTTTTCATGTTAAATGTATTCCAAACATCTGAGTGTGTTTATAATCCTCATCTGAGATATCTTGATCGTTTAGTTTTGAATAAAACTTTGATTTGCTAGATAATCTAGTCTCTAATAGTTTATCTAGCGAGTCCATATAGTCATAAAAATAAACTCCTTTTCTAGAAGTATGTCAAATAAAAAGTACGTCATTTCTTGAACTAAATATTGGACGTTGACGAATACTCGTCGATTCTTTCTTTCATTTTAGGTATAAGAACTTTACCAAGTTTACAGCCAGTGCTGGACTTTCTAGATGTTAAGGATGAGTTATTTACAAGAGCAGAGGGATGATCATATTTGTTTGAATTATGTACGTGTTCTTTGTCCAAGAAAGGTCATATCGCATGTCTGGTGAGAATAAAAAAGTACACTTGTTAACCTCATGTCAACCTCTTGTGTAGTAAACCTACTGTTGTTGCACATGTAGAACAAAATCAACAGATTCAAATCTACAGCATCAAAAACAAAGAAATAGTCAGTACGTAGCTACCAAGACTTGAATAATAATGGCTAAGATGTTCTTTGACCAACTTCTTTATACTTAAAGAAGCTTGTTGCTATAAGACTTGCACTTTCAAAATAATTTGAGAAAAAATATGTAATGCAAATATCAGTAAGAAAATCAATTTTGGAAGATTTAAAATTTGGATTAATGACTTGCACGTTGTCTGCTATTGTCATTTAGCCATTATTATAGTTACACTAAGGGGCTGTTTACATGAGCCCTCTTGGGAGGGCTAGCCCTCCCTGTAAGGCTGTTTTTTATCTCTGTTTACATGGAAAATTCTGGCCCTACATCTAGGGCAGAGAATTTCCGCCTGCGCTTTGCACATGAGCAATTGTTAAATTTTCAGCACTACTAGGAGGGCCAGCCCTCCTTGGCGCATTTATATGGGAAAATTCCAGCTCTCCTTGCCGAGGTCTTGGGTAATTAATAGCAAGATCCTGCCTGGGAGGGCTAGTCCTCCTCTCATGTAAACGAAAACAATTTTTATTTAGGATTTCAACTAGCACGCGAGATCTCGCATACAAGGGCTAGCCCTCCCTGTAAGGCTCATATAAACAGAGGCACTTGTGATTTCAAGTGCCTTGCTAGGACATTTTTGGTCATGAACTTCTACTTACTACAGTATGAAATTAGAGTTGCCCTATCTACAATAGTACTTAGACAATATCAATATGATGTACATGCTACTATACTGAACCATACTATATATTTGCATGGAATACTGAAATATAAAGTTACAAGTTGTTTATTTTGAAGTCATGTGTTCAAGATATTTTTTAATTTGAAAAGGAGTAGGTGATGACTGGAGTAGGTGATGAATGTTTTTGATTCGTGGCAGGGGTGGTGCCAGGGGGGTTACAGTCCCCTTGTTGGGAAAGCTTAATTCCCCTTTTGGGAAAATGTAATTTGTCAGGAAGTAAAAAATTGTAGAGGCATGCTCTTTGACCTCCATAAAACAAGGGCAGATTTCGTTTTAAACCAATCACAGTGTTTGTTTACATTTTTGCTATCGACCAATCAGAATATGCAAAACGCTAAAACTTACCCAAAAAAAACAAACAGACGACGACTCTGCGTTTGTCATGACTTTCGGAAAATGTCGATTAGGCACACGTGTGCATACTGTGATGACTGGCCTAAAAACAAATACCTATTCAGTGTGCGCGTTTACGGAGATTTGGAGGTTATATTATTGCAATTTTCGTTGTTTAAAGAGAAGGTACGTGCTATTTATTATTTCTTTGTTTTGTTTCACTTTCTACTTCAATTGCTCATTACAAGTATACTGTGGTCGATCAGAGTCATATTTTTAGAGCATACAAAATACATTGCGGTTAACCTTGCCTGTGCGGGCTTGTTGTGTGACACTATGTGTGGGGCCACATTCTCAAAGACTCAAAACAACAGGAGCCATTGCTGCTTGCGGTGGTCGGCTTTCATCGGACACTTACTTACGTGATTAAACCTTGCCGTTGTGGCAGGTCTTCAAATTGAACCCAGCTATTGTGCGGGTATAAAGTGCAAAGCTATCCAATGCGCAGGTACATTCAAACAGTAGCACTGTCAAAACAACACACAAAAATACTGACAACTGCTAAGGCCCCGTCCACACTAGTGCATTTTCGTTTGAAAACGCATACATTTCGATGCGTTTTTGAAAACGCTGTTGAAAGTTAATACAAATGAAAACGCATACGCATCGTATAGTGTGGACACTCAAAAACGGATACTTTTGAAAACGATGAGGTCACCGCATTGATTGCCACTCTTCTCCAGGTCGTAAAGTGCTGTTTTACGTCACACTTCAATCGGATTATCGTTTTCGACCGTTTTAGTGTGGACAGTCAAATATGCTACGAAAATGATAGTGTGGACGCGAATCGATCGATGCGTTTTCGGTCTTACGAGAACGCATACATTTGAAAATGCATTAGTGTGGACAGGGCCTAAATTTTGGACGAATATGGGTGTTACTATACATGTATATCGATCAAGGATTGGATCACACCACAATTTTATGTGTTCTTGTAATCGACTGCAATGTCTTAAAAGTAAACTTTAGAATCAAATATTATTGATGTTTTAGTTTAATGTTGTCCACTTTCCTAATATCACTAGGCAACTGCACAATGGAAAAATGCCAGTGAAGTGAACTTGTGGTGTGCCATTATTACTTGGGCTGTCTAATGACGTGGAGGAGAATCCAGGTCCTAGAAATGTAAATGATGTAATTGATCCTACATGTACTGTTAATGCTGATTTTAAGTCAACATATTTAAATCTATAATTATAGGTTATAATCTGATTATATACCTATTATTATAGATTTACCAAGCCTATACCAAGCCTATATCATATTGGGTCTTGGTTTTTTATTCAAATCTATAATGATCGATTGACGATTGTTACCGTCCATGTTGATGATCTTATTCTTCTAACAAATACAGAAGAAGAGATGATGAAGCTCAAGGCTGGTTTTGCAAACCATTTCAAAATGAAGGATATGGGAGAACTCCATTTCTGTTTAGGAGTTAATATCAGCATGAAAAATGGAATACTACAAATCAATCAAGAGCAGTATATCAAGAAGATTCTGATGAAGTATGAATTGCAAGATTGCAAAACCGTGTCAACTCCAATGGATCCCAATGTTAAACTGACCAGTGACGATGGTTACAGCAAGCCTGTGGATGTCACACACTACCAGTCGATGGTTGGAAGTCTATTATACGCAGCAATCGCAACTCGCCCAGATATTGCTCAGGCAGTAACGACACTAGCGAAGTATAACTCAGCACCAACCGAGGCGCATTTGACAGCTGTGAAACGTGTCTTCAGATACTTGAAAGGAACTGCTCAACTGCATCTCCAGTACGAAGCAACCGATGTTCCAGTGGAAGGATACTCTCACGCAAATTGGGTGTCTGACTCAAATGATCGAAGGTCAACCTCTGGTAATGTATTCATCATGTCAGGTGCTGCTATTAGTTGGGTAAGCAAAAAACTGCCTGTAGTAGCACTTTCAACATCAGAATCTGAATACATTGCACTTTGTCTGGCAACCCAAGAAGCAGTATGGTTGCCACGGCTGATGAAAGATCTGCAAGTAGGTTGCTCAAAGCTATGACTATATATGAGGACAATCAAGGAACTATCGCTATGTCCAAGAATCCAATGTTGAACAGCAGAACGAAGAACATTGATATGAAGTACCATTTTGTGAGGGAGAAAATTCAGGAAGGAGCAGTTGAACTAGCCTACTCTCCAAGCAATGAGATGGTCGCAGATATTTTTACAAAACCATTACCTAGAGGACAATTTGAGTATTTGCGACGCAAACTGGGACTTGTATAAACGTTGTTATAAGTTGAATGAGTGGGAGTGTTGTAAATAGCGTTCAACATTATATAAACATACTTAGAACTTATATTACATTCATATTTCTTATATGTTTTTTATACTGCGGGCTCAATGAACATTATATTGCGGGCTCTTTTCATGTACGTTCTCTCGACGTTTTCTGTGTGTGTTGTAGTATCAATGTATATTTCCAAAGCTTTTAAATGAATAAAACATTATAAATTGAACACTGAGAACAGGAGTTAACTAATGTTCATGTTCTGAAAACTACACCGTAAATTGTCAAAACAGTTTTAAAAATATTCCTCTTCTTCTTTGGCTTCGTATTTACACGGTTCTTGAAGCAAAGGTTCATCATCTTGCCAGTCACGATAGAAGTGTTCCCTTTCACCTGACAGCCAATGACTAGTTAAATCATGCAGTTGCGAAGCCTCCAAAAGATACTCGTCGTTCTGCCAATCAAGCAGGAACTGCCGTCGTTGCTCAGGCATCCAAGAGTCCATCAGATTTGCAGCAAGTCCAAGTCATTCGTTCTTGATACGCCACTCTACCAAACAGGTTATAATTTCTGCTTTCCTGTTGAACACTAGCCCTTGCTAGTAATCGTTCAACACGCACATGTGCTCCAAATACACAAGCTCTGCAACTGTTTGACAATCCGCAATTTTAACAGCTAAATCCATGTCTAAAATTTTCAAACTTGTTCTAAAAAACCTTGAGTTGATATGACAAAGACGGGTAATACTTTATGTACTTACCGAGTCAAAGATTCAACAAAAGCGTCTGCAAAAGTTGTTCGCAAAATGCCCCTATGTCTTTGACAATCTCGATTTATACTACAAAAATCCGGTTCGAATCAGTATCGCACGTGCCCGGCGCATCACCTTGCCAGGTAACGTACCTTAAACAGGAACGTCACCTCTGCTGGTAACGTCACATCAAGCGGTAACGTCGTCTACGGTAACATCACCTCACCTGGTAACGTTACCTCCGCTGGTAATGTCACCTTCCAGGCACTTCATGTGACGTCACTTCTGCCGCTATTCATGGGGTCTTACCTACTCATATGTATACCACATTATGAAGAACCACTAAATTTGAATATATCCACGCCGAGGTCATGAAGGATGTGTACACCTATAAGATTTACAATAAACACAAAGTGAAGCCTGTGGGACAAACTGAGTACCAGAACAGTAAAATTTATACAATCGATTTTGACAATGGGAATATATATTGGATCAACTACAAAAGACCTAGATAAGAGACTTGAAAGTCACCTATCTGTTTTCAAATCAGTTGTTTACAGACATAAGAACAAGAACCCTACAATATCTCTTGTTAAAAAATGCCCATGTAAAAACAAACATAAATTAGATGTAATGGGAAAAAAATACATTAATAAGTTTGTCAAAGATCGCAGTTAAAAAGTACTAAACAAAAAAGGAGTCAAATAAGCCAAATTAGAAATGAAGTACAGTTTTAAAATTTATAAAGAAATTGAACTTATGAAGAAGATCAATAAAATGGTAATAATAACAAATGATGAAAAAAATAGAGGAATAATGATTTGGTACAGATCTAATGGGGAAATAACAAAAGTAACAAAAAACTTCAGATCCATACTGCTAAATGAAGCATTGGACTATATAAAAGAGAAACAGAGTAAACAAAAAAACGTATTAACACTCAAACTATTTTAAGGAGATCCTTACCCTAGTTACCATTTATAGGTATTCTAAGTGGTGGTGTGACCACAGCAAAACACATACACAGCCATAAAACCAAATCCGATGATCCAGAAACAACTAGTGAATAAATCATTTCTTAGGATACTATTCTTTGAAATCTATAAAATAGAATCTAATTTTCACACTTCATTTTTTGATACCAATTTTTCTGAAAAAATTTACTTTTCCTGGAAATAATGAGTAGAGGTTCTGGCACATTTCTTCCAAAACCTTTTTGACTCCATTTTTTTATACCACTTTTTCCGAAAAAATTTACTTTTCCCCATAAAATATGAGTAGAGGCTCCAGCACATTTCGGCGACTCGCCATCTGTAGTGGTTTACCTTCAAATTAAACTCCAATAGGTTTTCTTTTTTTATCAAACATTGGTTTGAAATTTTTAATCAAGAGTTTCAAATTTGGCCTATCTTGTTTATTAATTTTCACCCTCCCTATATCTTTTAAAATATTCTTCTTAATACCTGTTTCACCTCTTTTTTCAGCTCCAATTGTCTATTTTCAGATCTAACTCTTACCCTATCAAAATCAACATCAAATGAGTCGTCCCATTCAAATTCATCATTTATGAAACTTGGTTCTTGGTCTTCAAGTTCCTCACAGTTTCAAAGGCTTCACGGTTTTCTAGATCATTAAGTTCAGAGTCACTACCTTCTGCCATTTATTTAACAGTTTGAATTGAACTTTTTGGAATACAGGTATTGTGTTTATTGTCATAACCTAACCATTTTACTAAAGCCATGTTACCACTAGTCTTTGATATTTTCTCTACTCTGTACATGTCATCTTTCTTATCCATGGCTGATAATTATTGTTCATAAAACTTTCTGAGAGTAGGTTCATCATCTGTAATATCTTGTTTCATACATAGCTGGGTCGCCTCTAAAAACCTTACTAATTTGAATATTTCTTCTGTAAAAAATTTAGACAATGGGAATTCCCCAGTCCAACTTCCATACAAGGTCATCAATGCTTGATCTTGATTAGTTTTGCTGATGTCGGCAGATTTCATAAGTATACTTGTGTGTATTGTATGATTATAATTATTAGTAAGCTCTTGAAAAATGTTTATCCATTCATATGCTCCTTTTCCATAAAATTATTTCCACATCATTGCTTTTAAAGTGTCAACAATGGCTGCTTTTCCGTCAGAATCAGTTTAAAAGTACCTTGTTTTATGACTAGCTAACAAGCTTTCCACACCTACATTATAAAATTCTTTAACATCATCAAACTGAGCAACATTTGGGTATTACCCAAATCTATTTTAAAATTCTTCTAATAATTGATTGACAGCTTTTGTCTTATTTTGCATATCTTTTCTATACACAGGATTTGTAAAATGCATATCTACTCTGAATTTCTACAGCTCACTGATCTTTATATAGACTGGATAGCGCATCTGTTCTCAAAAAGTGAAGCCGGAAGTAAATGAGCAAAATCGCAAGTAAAGGCCCCACTTTTGTATAGATTTGTATTACAGAATCATAGTTTCTGCGTTTTTTTTGCTTTGAAACGCTACCGATCAAGCCAATTCTTTCATCACAAGTGAAGAACCACGCGAGGAGACTTTTGAGCAAAAAATTGCTGTTTTTTCGCCTTTGGAGCTTTATGAAATCAGATTTACATGTTCGTATGAGTAGATCAAGCTTAGGTAAATCAAGTTTGTTTCAGGTTTATGAAGGATATATGCGCTTGAAATCAACTCAAAAGATACATTTAGTGATCCAACTAGATGATGATATAAAAATTGCATTGCGAAAAGTAGCGAAAATGACTCACGAAGAGTGTACAGTATGGAGTAAGAATTGGCTGTTGTAAAATACACAAGCCTAGTCACACTTGGGACAAAATTTAATCACTAATAATAATACACTTGGAGTCGAAAATACTCATAATATTTATTGATACATGCAAAGATAGCTTTATATGTTTTGTGGGTAGTGTTAGAATTTTTTATGTACTCTGAATATTTCAATGTACATGGTGTAATAGATGATGTAGTGATAGAAAATACAAGTACGACTTCATGAGAGATAAAGCTACTGGATAAAGAAAACAATTTCTCAGCATTTTGAAACATTTCTTCTTACTGCCAGTTACTTAAAATGAAATGATCTAACTTTTCATGAACAAGTTTAGAGGTCTATATTTTAATTTAATGTCCCAAGGTATTAGAAAAACGTAGCCTTGTACCTTTTAAGTCATTTTCGCTTCCCTTCGCAATGCAGTACAATTGTTTCATCAAATTTCTATATAATCATGTTGTTGAATCATTTAGTGTATATTTTGAGTTGATTTCAAGTGAACGTATCGTTCGTGTACTTGAAACAAAGTTGTTTACCGAAGCTCAGTCTGCTCATGCGAACGTGTAAATCCGATTTTACAATGTTAGAAAGCCGCAATAATGGCAATTTTTTGCTCAAAAGTCTCCTTGCATGGTTCTTCATTTGTGGTAAAAGAATTGACCCGATCAGCACCGTATAAAAGCCAAAAAAAATGCAAAAACTATGATTCTGTAATACAAATCTATACAAAAGTGGGGCCTTTGCGACTTTGCACACTTACTCTTCCGGCTTCACTTTTTGATGGATTTTATTGGTAGAGGCCCTATCTAGTCTATATACAGATCAGTGCTACAGCTGTTAATATCCAAGCTTGGCCTTTGTTTTTAGTCTTATATTTACTCATATCTACGAGATCCAGTTGTATGTGGTCAGCTAGATTGTTTACATATGTTTTTTGAAACTTATGTTTTTTCAATATCCATTTGTATCATATAAAATTGTCTTGAGATTTTAACCATTCTCTGACTTGTTTTTTTGTGATGTTTAATGCTTTTTGATGTCTAGTGCTTTTTGATAAAGTTTTTCTGCAGATTGATAACCTGTTTTAGGATCATAATAAATATTTCTAAGTTCTTGTTTATTGATAAAGCTCATTTATTTAATGTTCAATTAAAGTAATACAGATCCATTTCAATGTTGTCACCAATGTTTGTTTTTTCATCAAACACAAGTTCATTGCAAACACCACCATAAATGAGTACTTCACTTTCAAAATCTTTATATTGCATAACTAGGCCGCCGACTGTGGTCAGATATGGTTTAGTTTCACTGGGCACATTTAAAGAATACACATTTTTTATGTCAAAGTGCTGTTTGGCACCAAACAAGTAAAATTCTAATAATTGGCCCCATCCGAACCGACCAGTTCCCTTTAAAATCAGCGATGCAAAATTGTATTTTGTCGCTCTTAGTTGGCGGCCATTTTGTTTACTTGACTTCGATCGCAATGTGATCACAATTGATAACATTCACCAAAATCCGCTTTTTGCAGTCAAAGCTTCCGGTTTGGCAGATCTTGGCCCATGCTATTTTAGAGCATAATACAATATGGCTGCCACAACAAGCAAAGAAATGAAAGAATGTGCTGTGCACTTCGTTGGGAGCAAAGACGAACAATTGAAAAGCTTCAGCAGTAAAACGTTTGAAAAGCTTATTACCTTAAGGAAAAGATGGGCAAGTTTGAATAACAATGCTGGCGATTTGTGTCGAAACTCGTACCAAATAATATCCGAAAATCATGAAAATCAGTATGCTCAAATCTCAAATGAAGATGAGAAAGAAAGTTTTGCCAATGGCTATTTTTACCATATGGAATGTTATTGTAAAGTGGTGAACGTATCAAAGTTGGAGAGGGCTGAAAGGAATCCCAAGAACGAAATACAATTAACAACAGAAAGTCATATGGAAAGTGAAGTTAGTGAACCAGCTTCCAAATACATTTGTGTATCCCAAAGGTGGCGTGGCCAAGAAAAACAAGATGATTTGGTACAGGGCGCTGTTTTTGGTAGTTCCAGATGCAGGAAAAATATTTTGCCCACCAAATGTATAATATGCAAAAAGTCAACAGCATGGGGTTGATGTAAAGTAAGTGTTGAAACATTGATCTTTATTTCATTTGTACATTCAATATCTTGCTGTTTTTTATTCACAGTGCTACTGTACTTGATACTATTCATACTAATCATTTTATCACCACTGTATGATGTGTGTGTACTGTAAGAAAAGGTCTGCATCAGTAGAATCATGTAACTATCCTTATATCAGATTATTAAACTCTACTTTCAGACAACACTCAAAACAACATTACTGCCACTGTGAAAGGCCGAAACAGCTTCTGCTGGGAAATTAAGAGAAGCAGCCCTTATAAGAAATGACGAAGAATTGCTGGTTCATATTAGAGACATTGATTGTTCGGTAATTGAGGTCAGATATCATGATAAATGTTTCAAGGCATGCACTAATCCTGTATTTTATAACACTAAGACACATGGTTGTAGCAGGGAACTATATAAAGACTCCTTTGATGCATTTTGTGAGAAATATGTGGAAAAGAAAATCATACAAGGCAAGAAGATCAAGTTCATGAATGATTTGTTTAAAGTGTTTGTACAAATGGTTCATGATGTTGAAAAGGAAGATGCGTCTTTTTACAAAATATTGAGATTGAAAGATAGACTTAAAGAAAGAAATCCCCAGTTAATTTTTCATCAACCCCGAAAACGAAACACCAGTGAAATTGTCTTTGTGGAGGATCTGTCATCTTGTGACATTGCAGAAAGTCATGTGCAAATAAAAAATGATCTTGACTAAGGCAGTTCAAATGAAGAGTCTCAAGATACTTGCGATTATAATAAAACTGCTGAGCTTCAACAAGATGAAAAGACGATACCATTTAATTTCATTTGTGACACAGCTCTTGAATTAAGGCATTTAGTAAAGGATGGTCCTGAATTTCATTCAGTCTGGCCACCATTATCAGCTGAGAAAAAATTTTTCAACTGTCTAGAAGATGATACCACCAAGACTGTACAACTTCTTTGCTTGGATGTTGGAAATGTCGGATGACCCCCAAATATCATTGTATGTTACTCTACCCAAAAAGAATAAAGCCAAGGTAAGAGGCCCATAATAAAAACTAGTAAGCCCACACTAGGCTTCTGACATGTATGTAAGCCACACTAAATTAAGATTTCTTCTTCAAAGGTGCTTGCCATAATCCAAGATTGTATCTTTGTTGGCTCTGGAGGAAGAAAGCAAACACCTAAATCACTGGCATTGACAATGGCAACTCGTCAGATAACAGGGTCTCAAGCTCTAACTGAAATTCTCAATGGCTTCGATCACTGTGCATCACACTCTGTTGCCTTATCATATGAGACAGCTCTGGCATTGCTAAACCTAAAAAATGATGTTTCTATCCCATTGGGAATAAGACAAGGTGTTCATACAACACTTGTTTGGGACAATATTGATATTGGTGAGGAAACCAGGTCAGGCAAAGACACCACTCAAGTAGATGGGAAAAGACCGATTCTGACACATCAACTTTTTCCATCTCAAACCAAATTTTACCTCTCTATTTCGCCTCAATTTTAAACGCCCAAATTCTCAATTTTGACTGAAAATTTTTTCAACTTTTTTTTGTTCTCAAACTGTGTTTTCAGACTCAAAAATGAAGATCAAAAATCAACGAAAATTTTTTAAAAACAAGATCAAAATGACTTGAGTCCAAATTCTGGTTTTTCTCAAATTGTGTTTTCAGACAAAAAAAGAAAGATCAAAAATCGATTTTAATTTTTTAAAAACTAGATCAAAATGACTTTTGTTCAACAAAGAAAAAACAGAAAAGTAAAATATTATTAAATAAATGAGGAAATCAAAAATTGATTTTCTTTTTTAAAAACTAAAACAAAAACGAGTTGAGTACATTTATACTAATTTTTCTTAAAATAAAAAAAACACACAAACAGAAAAATAAAAATATTATTAAATAAATGAGTAAAAATAAAAATTGATTTCTCTGATTTAAAAACAAAAAAAAATATATTATTAAATAAATGAGGACTTATTTGGTCCTAACTTAAATATTTTTAATTTAGGACCATGAATTTTAGCCCAAAAGTATTAGATCCAAAATATGCAACTTATTGGTGTTATAATTGTTTAGGAAAAAATTTAGTTTATTTAAAAACTAAAAAAGTTTGTTTAGATTGTTATTGTATGTCTCCTGACATTAATTATTCTTATAGTTATTCAAATATTAATAATGTTTATGTAAGAGAAGTCAAGAATATAGATGAAGTAATTAGAAATAATTTGTGGAA
>JAOBYK010520011.1:0-12754 GCA_025434845.1 Phenganax subtilis
TTTCGAAAGAACGTACCAAACAACAAAAATTACAGCCATTTGATGAAGTTGCCGTACTAATTTTTGAATTCTGTTATTATATTTACATTCAGATGACGTACAGTATACATGTACATTAACAAGCACAAATTTTGCTGCAATTTTTCTGTCAGCAAACTTGTTCAAAATGGCCTCGGGCTCCCCTAATATTTTGTGAAGTGTCCGCCACTGCTCAAAATAAAAATCATGCGTTCCTCGATCAACTAAACCTAAGGTTTTTTCACTGAATACAATAATTATGTAGCTAAATACTAGTTTAGCACATAAGATTGGATTTGACAGATTTATAAGACATAAGGGATGTGCTTCAAAATTCTGTCTTATTCACCGTTTAAGATGGGCTTTGTGCAAATGGTTCCAGTGGTGGTACGCTCTATCAGCGTGTCAATCAACTTTGGCGAATGAATAATGGATGAATACATATGTTACAAAACACAGCCTCTGTCACTGAATATTTGCTCAATCATTTACGAGTATTTGTATATAAGATTTAGCGTTTGTTTAGTGTCATGTGCTTTTTCCTGTGTGTACCGTCTTGTGTAGAGTCTAGTATAGCTGGTAAATGTCAGCAGATATAGAACAAAAATATTTTCTGTACGTCATAATTATCTTTAACAACTAGTTTGCATGTTACGTATATCTACTTGTCAGTCTTGGTCTGTGAGTGTTCGCCCTGCCCCAACTGCCGACAATAAATTAAGTGCGAAAGTAAAGAAGAAAAAAGTAGTTTAAGTTCGTAGCAAGTATCAAACGATCTCGAGAAAATTATCAGGTGCTCGCCTAATGCAGAATTAAATCCCCAACCAAAAGCCTGACGTTCTTTTCTTTTAGACAAAGCGTAGCCCCTCATATTCTGAGTTTGTTTTTTGTCAATTTTTGCAAATATTTCATCGACTGGGTCACGGGTCTTCGCGTATGCCATATTACCTTTGAAAACCCTTCGTAAAACTTGTTACTTGCATCGTTAATAGACTGCATTACTAAACAAGTATTAGATGAGGTTGAACATGACATCAAAAATTATTCAGACCGAGATCAATGTTATCCTCCGAAAAAAGCGGTTATTGCACGCTGAGCACGTCGGCAGCTAAAGCCACTGCTAAAGTTTTGTAATGAGCATCGAATAGTGAGAATTATCGGGCGCTGTCTAGCCAATAACGAATGAGAATGTATACCGAATGTATAGTACAGTAATTAAGTGCACTTCATTGATCAACTAGACATTCATTTCAGTCCTTTGATTTTTAGATCGTCATCCTACTGACTGGCAAACACCCACTCAATCGTCTCCTGTCTACGTCAGCACCTCGCCTTTTGGTAAGTTGCAATATATTGTCGAAGCAGATTTCACGAAATTGTATAGTATACATAATTTTGTAGCAGGCAACAAAGACATGTTTACATGAAAATCTGCGGTATAGCAAATACAGTTCGTGCATAAACCACATGACATTTACTGATCTCCATCTAATAAGCATATCCCTTGTGGTTTTTGTATAACAGAGCACGTTTGAAAATGAAATGAAACGCCATTTATCCCTCCTGTAACTGAATTTTAAAATTATACTATATATTTTTATTCACAGGTCAAGAAGATTTCAGCGTGCTGTCAGATATGTGCCACCACATGGAATCTGGAATGTCCTATCATAATGGCGAAAGATGGCATGTGGACGCCTGCACGTCATGTTCTTGTGTCAACGGTCGCGCTATTTGTTTTGCAGCGACATGCCCCATAACGTGTTCGAATCCTGTGCACGTCGTTGGCAAATGTTGTCCTGTCTGCAAGGATGACTCGCAAAACGGTATAATAGAACAGTTTCCTTTTGCAATCGCAAAGCATCCTATGCAGTTACTGGTTAAGAGATACTCAGACTGATGTCTCAGTCGTGCGTACACAATTCGATATTTGCGTGTTTTGTACGACGAAACCTTGTCTGATAGTTCATACGTGCTGTCAGACCTCGGCGTTCATTGCACCAAATCTGAAGTATTGAGAGTGATAATATCCAAAGTTTTTATGCACTCGATCCTCAGTACAGATAAGTTCAGTTTTTTCTGCATTTCTTTATCGTAATCAATAAATAACTTGATATTCAGAAATAGTGGTGGAAGGAGAAGAGATGAGATGCAAGAATGCAGAGACAAATACGTGGTACCACTCCGGCGAGAGTTGGAGAAAAGATAATTGTACGACATGTTTGTGTCTTGAGGGTGAAATATCATGCATGGCATCGATGTGTAGTAAACCATTATGTGAGAATCCAGTGAATGGAGAGTGTTGTCCAGTCTGTCCCGACGAAATGCAAACTGGTAGTGTATAATTTTTCATTGATGAATTCACTAAAAATATTGTAGTTCACTTTCAGTCGAACCTCGCCAACATGGACATCGCTGAACCAAATATTTGTGCTAAAAGGGAAATGTCATAGAGTTTCTTTGTAAAGCATACGATTTCGCAGGGCACTTGTCTAAAAATTTATTGACCCTCCCTTCGTGACTTATAAGACAAATTGACTTTTAATTTTGTATTGGGTTTGAAACAAACTGCTCAATCGACTTTGAAATATAGTCCAGTCCAAATAATTAAGATAAAGCTACAAGTAATTTTGTTGCAGTTTCAAGCCTGAAGTTTCTTCGATCGACGGAACTAATTTTGATGATGCCCTAGAACTGAATTTATGTGATGCAGGTTTATCCATGAACAGAATATATTTATTCTTCTGAAACCGTGTACATTTTTAACGTCTTGCAGTTTTTGAACCACCGAAGAAAGCAGGCATGAATAAAGAGTGCAAAGATCCAAGTACTGGTGAACTCTACTTGCCCGGTGAAGGCTGGAATATCAATGATTGTGTGAGTTGTTTCTGTGGTAAAGATGGACAACGTGTGTGTCATGAATCTAAATGTTCTGTGTCAAAATGCACAAATCCTGTTCATTTGCAAGGAAGATGTTGTCCTGTCTGTCCAGAAGCTTTCCATTCAGGTAAATATGCAGTCGGCAGAGTCGCAATTTAACGCTTTGGTTTACTTGGCTTTGAGAAAAGTTTTCGTCGTGGATTACCCATGTATAATTGCAGTACCCAAGTGTGATCATATTAGGTTTATCCAGTGCTCATAATTCACTCGTTTTGATTGGTTTAGAGCCGTGATCCATTCCTCAATAAACACGCGGACGACGTCAACCTATGAAATTTTTTCTTTTTGCATAAATTTCTTAAGTTTTGTTATAGGTATATAAAAACAGTCGATTACATGTAGCCGTTGTCTTTTTACTTGCCTACGGCTTTTGGCTACTCTTCGTTCTTACCAAAGTTCTGACGTCATTCGTGTATTACTGAACAGACTACGGCTAAACATGTAATATATTTGTTAAATAGATTATATTAGATTACAGGCTATCATTTTATAGCACACTCACGAAATTACACAACATTGCACGTATTTTTCCTACCTAAAATTGATGACTGTAATAAATATATTTTTATTTTATCTAGCGTGTATTTACGACAACATGCAATATTTCAAAGGAGATTTGATGCTTTTGGGAGATAGGTGTACATTATGGTTAGTATTTACGCACAGTATATTTTTTACTTTAAACATGAGGAAAATAAACGCTTTTTAATTTTTGCAGCAAATGTGGGGGAAATATGTGGAACTGCAGCAAGAACCATTGCAACACCACAGGTATTTTATTAAGCAATGCATCCATTAATTTTTATTTGTTAACTCAGTAAGGTGGTTCTCTCTCATGCACAAGTAAATTGTCTGAAATTAGACGGAATGATATCGTTTCTGTTTCACGTAACTCGGTATATAAATTGGTATAATTGGTGTTCTTTTACAATTTTCATTTTCTAGCAAAAGACATGTTCGTTTCTCCATTCCGATTTAAACCGTCAAGTTCTTACAACGCGGAGCAACATCTCGTAAAGAATAATGGTTTTCAAATCAGTAGGGAAGCAGGAGATGATTCTTTCACTGAAGATTCTGAAACAGATGACGATTATATCGTTGAAGATCCTGCAAGGATGACACTAAGACGTGATATGAAGAAGTTTACCACTGAAAAAGAGGAAGTCGAAAAAGAAAGCGGGAAAACAACGCAGGGAATATTAGCTGCCATGTTTAACAGTAGACCAACGTCAAAAGAAAGTGTGAATAGAGAATTTGACAATGTATTAGATAGATACAACTTAAACAATAGAGAAAATACTTGGTTTGCCGAGCCAACTGAAAAGGCAGCTGAAGACGAAACACTACCTTGGTTTAAAGATTTCAATAAAGAAATGTGGTCATCTTGGGATGAATCTGACCATGCTATTCCAGAAGATAAAAATTCAGCAAAGGTCTATGGAATGAAGAGATTGTAGCAAACAATCACTGATAAACGCATACAATACGCTCTGCGATCCGTATTGTATATAGACGTTTTTCATCATTGGTCGTCGAGACAACTTGAGATATTATGCAAAGATTATACTTAATATCCTTTTATTCAAGAGCTTTAAAGAACTACGAAAAGTCTTTGGCTCTTGTAAAATCTCAGGCTGCTTTTAACTACTATGCACAGGAACGACTCTATGATTATATAGCATATTACAGAGATATTCAACTTATTCGGCGGTTGAAGGCGTTTCTGTGGCTGGGCTATGGATGTTAGATAAATCTTAGTGTATACTAATACCAACAACAGGTTGGGATGTAAAATTACAGTGAGTGTGAGCTTTTTAAAGACTGTACAATTGATAGAAAGTAAAGCACAGTTTGTAATGCAACAAACTTCTGTAAAATATAGCTAAGTAGTTTATGGAACTACAAAGGAAAATAGATCTTTCCAGTTTTGAATATTGAAATGAGTCATTTTTTGTGGTTACCTGTCTTCAATTGTGCATAATCAATTTAGAAAAATCCATTGAAATAACATCTTTTAATTTTTAATAATTTTTCTTTCGTTTTTTTTATTTTTCTAAATTTTTTCTAAACTTTTTTCGTTTTTTTAGGTTTTTCTCTTTCTCGGTTTTTTTTTTATCGCTTCTGTTTTTCTTTCCCCCTTTTTCTCCGTTTAAATTTGTCAACAAACAAAGAAAAAACAAGCTGAATTCCCAACAAGCTCGGCTAAGAGAACAAGATTTTGAAACATTTCGAAATGCAGCTTCTAAGAACCGATATTAATTATAATTATTCAGTAGATGAAACGCGAACGGCTTTCTACGAATCAGTAGTCAAAATTAAGCAGAATCAAAGGAATTCCTCTTTATAAATCCAGGAACAGATAGAGAAGACTTTCGCCAGCAGTCCAAGGAAGAGTCGTGACGTCACGAAACATGTATAAACATGCATGTTTTTCATTATTTGTCGACAAGGAAGTTGGTCCAATTGTGACTTCCTATGGTTGTATTTTTTTGTTTATATTTTCTTGGTTATATTTTTTGGGACTGTGGCTGGATACAATCTTGGATGGTTTACAAGGTTACATATGGCAATGTATCAAATATTATTTGTGACTTGTCTTGCTCTTTGTCGTTTTGGGATCGCTGCTTTAAACATAGACTTAAATGTGCGTATGTTTATTTTAATATATTTGTTTACTTTGAATTTTGGTGTTAAAGATATGTATTCAACGCCCGCTGAGACAACTCAATAAATATTTGAGCAGTGGTTGTTATGCGAATCTTGAAGCAGTTTTTCCCAGAAATAAACTCAAATACTATCCTAAACATTTACTGCAAAATGTGACAGCATGCATCTTCGGTAATTTTAATTGTCCATTGAAACAGGTGCAAGGGCTAAGGCAGTTACTCGTTTTGTTTCCTGTGACGCTGTGATCACAACGTACATGTACAGTGTGTGTAAAAAAAGTGAATCCAACTTTTACGCACCGTAATATGAAATATATTCAAAGACTTTGTGTCAATTGCTTCAGTAAAATTGAAAGTATTTGGTGTAGTAGTTTGCAGGTCAACACGCAGCCAGATCAGCAAGCTTATTATGGCCAATTGATGCAATAATTGATGCACCATTCAGGCATTTATTTCTGATTAAAGCTATCTGATTAAAGCTGATCATTATTATTCTGAACTTGCACTTATTTGTGGCATGTCACAATGATTAAGGCAGCAAAACCTTTCTCACCACATTTAAGATTTGCTTGAAATATAATAGCCTATGAGAGTGTAGTCAAAAATATCTGGTTTTCTCTCTATAGAGTATTAATTATGAAAAAACTGAAAGGTTACAAAGATATAAAAGAGACGATGGTATGGATAATATAAATAAATATAACTTATAGTCAATGCTATGGGCTATATATATCAGAGCATTACCCAGAGCTCCGCTGGCAGATTGACACAATAATAATGCAGATTTGGGTAGACCATGAAACATGAATAGTTGTCATGTTAGTTTGTACAGATGTGCAATGACACTTCCAAGCAGATTTTCAACGTTGATTGGTGTGACTTCAATGTTGATTTTCAAAATTTAAATGTTGTACAGAGCGTGAAAATGTGAAGTATCAATGAAAAAGGACGTACATACAAAAATAGAAAAGCCTTGTCTTCTGAGACTAGGAGGACTATTAAGAATAGTCCTTTCTCGCTGATTTTCCACATGTTAGCACTTTTTGCAATGTTTAAATTTTGAAAGTAAATGTTGAGGTCACACTACTGCCACACCCACAACATCCATCAACGTTGAGAGTTTACTGAGAAACATCATTGTTCAACTGTTGAAACGAATAGAATATGGGGACAGTGTATGGACTTGTTGTGGTGTGCAGAATAGAGAAAGGCTGGAAAAGGTACAAAAACGTGTGCCAGAACAGTACCAACTAGACAGCCTTGAAGTGTTGATGCCAAGGAGATACTACGTTGGGATAGTTTGGAGGAAAGAAGAGATGAACATGTTCTAAGGCTGATTAAAAAGTGTGTTTTGGGAAAATGCCCACAATTCTTTTATAATACTATTTTGTATTTAATCGTGATATTCAGATAAACTCCATTTGCCTAAAGTGAGGACCGATTGTGCTAGGAAATCTCTTTACTATCATGGATGTAAAATTTTTAACAGTTCGCATGTTAACTGAGCTGATTTTTATTCTATTTTAAGCCAGAAGATTAGATATTTATTAGTATATTAATGTATTTGGATATCAGGGCCTGTAAGGATAACACTGACTATTTCACTGATTGGGTAACCCTGTTTAGTAAAGTGTTCTATACAATGTGGCAACTATTCGCATTTCACTGTCTTCCTGAATCCACAGTATTAATATTCACCACAAGAGGCCAATCACTGATGTATAACAGGCTGTAGGAACTATTTTTCACCTGGGAGGGCAAAGTGCCTGTGACAAGGTCCTTTTAGAGAGGTTTAGGTGTATTCTCCTTGCAACTTTAAACTATAAAGTGCACTGTTCTTTAAATATTTTAGAGTAAATAGGAAAGTTTGGGAAAAAGGGAAGGGGCAGGCACCTGCCTCCCTGTTCCTATGGCTCGATCTGTGTAAATCATGTTCACTTGGGGAAGAATCAGGATTAAGTCATCAAGAAAATAGTATATATTTCAAAAAAAAAAAAAAATCAAGAAATCATGTTTTTTTCTCAAAAGGGAAAAAATCAAAGCAAACTTGCATGAAATAAATACAATAATCTTAAAAAATCACAAAGCATGCAAAAGAACCACAAGTCATGACAATTTTGAAAACGATCAGATAGAGAATCACAAAAAATCAAAGAAAAAATAACTGAAAAATCATATCATGTAATCTTGTACACTGTTCTAGAGTGATATGTCCCTTGATTCATCATAATTATATCTACTTTGCCTTGATTATATCACCAACTGATGTAGTTTGAGTTGGTTTTAGTTGAGCAGGTTTAGCTGAGTAGGTTTTAGTTGACGTTTTCTATTTTTTGAGCGTGTGAATCAAACACTGCCAAAGTTGCAAATGGTTATCTTCCACTGGATAAAAATGTGGTTGAAGTAGAGTTTTTGGACACTAACCAAACTCATGCTGCTAGAGTTAAGTGGAAAATGCCTCAAGGTACAAGCTATAGTTTATTGGAGTAAACAATGTTGTACATGTAGTACAAATTGTGCTCAAGAAACCTACCTTAATTTGATGTTTTGAGCCCTGTCAATTATTTTAAACCACTTTTTATAACATTTTAAAATTTTGTTTCATACTTTATCTCACAGTTAGAAATGTGCCCATAGATGGCTTTTTAATTGCTTGGGCTGGTTACGTTAATGGTAGATGCAAGATGGTTGACAATAAGGTATTGAAAGTTTTGTGAAATCATTTCACAGTATCTGCATTAAGTTTGTTTAAAATTTAATATCAAACTTGCTCAAGAACTTGTATGTTACGATATTTCACTATTCCCTAAAGGCTTGTCCAATCAGAGAACTAGGTTTTTAGCACGTAATGATGATATTTTTAAGCGAATACCATGTCCAGGGTAACTCGTAACCCGAGTGGTATCCCCGGGCATGGTATTTATCAAATATAGACCTGGAGCGAGGGGGTTTCGCGGTAAATATTACTCTCGGTGAGGATAATTTCCGAGGGCGAAGCCCGAGGGAAAATCATTACTAAGGGTAATATTTTCCCCGATCCCCCGAGCGGGAGGTCTACTTATGATGTATTAGACCGAAAAATGTGCTGTTATTGCCCAGTGAACTATATACACGGAAGGCTGACTTCAGCAAAAAATATGTATAGTTTCGAGTGCAATTTGGAAAAACATACACTCGTGAGTTTTTCAAAGACTTCAAATTGCACTCATCCTTCGGACTTATGCAATTTTGATAGTCTTTGAAAAACTCACTCGTGCATGTTTTTTTCCAAATTGCGCTCGAAACCATACTATTACCTATACTAACTTTAGAGAAAAGAAATGTGTACTTTAAATAATAGGAGGGCTGGGTTCTAAATATATTTCCTCTTAGGCAAAAAGTTTGCTTACAGCAAATATCATAAATAGACTAGAAGAAACCGCCCATTGCACGTTTGGCCAATCATTTGTTTCTTGTGCCACTCCTTTTTTCAATTATTGCATATAATATCTCTGGCATCTGTGTAGTAGTTGGTAAAAGGAACATAGACATTGTAATTTACTATATACGAAACACCGTGTCAGTATAAGCTAAGGCTAAATATATGGCGACAGTATAGCTAAAATACGGGGAGCGAGTCTTAAAATTGAAACCACGGTCTATAAATATTGCTAATATATAGCAATGGCTTTTAAATTTGATTCTAATGAGGGAGTGTATCTGACCTCTGACGATGGAAAAATAATACTGCCAGGAAAAGATGCGTTCTTTTCAATCGACAACTTTGATGTTTGGAAAAATCATTATAGGTTATATATTAAGTACAAAATGGGAGTCCTAATTGGCAAAAGGTCCCTTTTTTTGCTTTTCGGCTCAACGCGACAAGCTCGAAAAAGGTATCTTTTTAGCTGTTTTTGTCTAAAAAAAGGTACCTTTTTGGGAGTAAATAATTGGAATCCTGTATTTTGTGCAAAATTCCGTTTTTAATCATAAAGATGTAGTGAAAAACAGAATTGCCGAAACCTACCACTGATTAAAATTAAACTCATAACCTCGGATGCTGAAAACAGCAACAAAAAAGTGGATGCGACAAACTTTAAGGGTGTTCATACGATCCGATAATCTGATCCAACACAATTGGATACGATAGCGTCATGTGATAAAAAATATCAAAAGAATGATAACGAATAATAAAGACATTCATAATTTCAAATATTACGGTCGTTTAAAAGAGGTGAAGACATAACTCTGTCTGAGTTTTTGGTGCGCTTTGGTTTCTTTTCGAGCTGAAATCATAGCTGATACAGTTTATGACAACGAACTCAACCAAACAGATTAGTGTATAAGTTTTCACTGATGACCACCACATGCTAATGGGCAATGCCAGCTACGATTTTTTAGGTTGACAAAAGAAACAAAATCCATTGATCGCAGCTTAAAAGAGCATTCAAAAATAAGTAAAATGGCAAAGTTTGCATGGCGGCGAAATGTTGAAAATGCGGAAAATATGGCCCTGGGAAGTTTGAAAATTAGCTATGTATGCGTTAGGAAGTGTTTACCACTTTCGGCTTAAAAGTGGTTATATTTTGTCGTCACGCAATTGTTGGACAGGATTCGGTACAACAAATATAATATGAAAAAAATAGCCTGTTTTTTTTAATTACATGCAGTTAAAGAAACGAGACATTTTTTGCGTCACTTGTTACCAAAAGTTGATCCTTGCGTGCGCAAAAGATTGCGCTGGCAATTTGGTGCCTGCGAATTGTTTGAAAAGGTCATTTGGAGAAGTTATATTACGTGTTTATTACAGACAACAAAATGGTTATGATTTTTTTTGTTTGTAGACATTAACGATCGATATCAGATCGTCATGGAGACATCCTGGCCCTCTGTATCTCACTGTAAGCGTATTTTGCAGAGCAAATGACAAATATGAAAAGTAATTTAGAAGTAGCTTTAATACAACTTACTCTGGTATAGCTGCTGAATTATATAACAAATGGAAGGCCAGCTTCAGTCAGTTGAGCAATCTAAAAGTGAAGCCAAAATGGCCGCTCATGAAGCTTTCTTGGGCGTCAATCTCATATCCCACTACGCGCAGTCAACTTAAATATGGCGAGGAGTGGCCACTGTTTGGTACTGTTTTTTTCTATTTTAGCCGATATAAGAGCTGTTCATTTTACATTCTAAATGGTTCAGCGACAGGAAAGTATGAATGGATTACTTTTAATAGAAAATATGATCAATACAAGGCTAATTTTAGAAACAAACATGTCCAGCGACTGTTCTTGGTTTCTAAATTTATTTTTTATCATTTTTATGATTATAAACATTTGAAATATTATAATGTAATCATATTCATACCATCATCAACATTGCATAAATCAACATCATAAATGTTACATCGGCTAAAGTAGAAAAGAAGCCTGCCAAAACCGTACATCTTCATGTCACCAAAACAGTATACCGCACTCCTTGCCTTTTTCGTTTCCAGCATAGGGTATTAACGTTTTACTGTCTTTGACTGATGTTTAAAATTATTTTAAAACGCCTCTGACCATTTGCATGCTTGAGCAGTGTTCATAGCTTTTGACTTTTAAGTGCAATTAGCTGAGGGCTGCAAGTTTATCAGTAGTGAAGTTTGATACCTTTGCTTCGTGTAGCGGATATTGGTGGCGTTATTTTCATCACAAAATTTTGCTGACTTTTGTATGCGTATTTCTACATTTTCTTTGAATTTGTAGCAGTAGCAGACTATGGTTTTGTACAAAGAATGTAGAAATTAATTTTAGGTATAGACACACACAAATCGTGGAAAATCAACGCTACAAGAAACCGTGAAGTCATCACTTAACTTGTTACTACTGTCATGTCTCTGTTAAACAGAAGAAGTTGATAATAAGAATTTCATTTTAGATTCAACCAATACCTACAAAATCAGACATGATTGATGATGGGGTGATGTTGAGTTTTACACCTGGTTCTGAAGGTAAGTTCCATCCGTACTTCTTGCAGAAAGCTTTATTCTGACCTGCGTTCATGAATACAGCATGTTAAACTATCGAATTTGTTTGCATATAAGATTTTGGTAGTTTTGCACGGCAAAAACAACAATATGAATGTTAATTTGAGGGTATACCACTTACACTATACTCATTATTGCAAACCTTTCTGTCCGTTAACCCGGACCTTCATCAGTGCAACAGTTGTACTTATGAAGGTCCGGATAAAAGGACAGAAAGCATTGTAGTAATAAATATACTGTAAGTGCTAGGGTGTACCCTCAAATTAATATTCACAATTTGTTTTCGTCTTTTTGAATCTGACCGTTTAAAGACCATGTTGTATGTTTTTATTTCTCCATAATGTTGGATACTGTTCAATCGATCGGTTAGATAGGCCTTACGTATGCCGACTGAAACGCTTATATCATCTGTATGTGCCAGATGTTGGCATTTATAGTCCGATGTACTGAAACAGCCGTGAGGGAAAGAGGCATTGGGTGAACTGGTGTTGAAAGCGATACTATTTTCGAGAGCAAAGCAAGTAGTTAATTTATAGCACAACTTCAACTTACCAGAAATGCCCCGCCTTTTGACGAATCGAATTTCAGGCGAATTCCAACGGATTTTGCGCGATGGTAGATAATCTCACCGTTCTGCTTGTAGTACTTTTTTAATGTTTTATGAAGATAGCTAATTTTATATTAATATTTGATTATTCTTGTTGTACGTTAAATTAAATATTTGACCAGCACTCTCGATCACCCAGCTTTTTTATATTTTTATTTCTTTATCCAACACGGTAACGTTTTCAGAAAAATATATTTACAGCCCGGTTTTCAAAGGGCCTTGTGAGAAAATCCAAATCCAAATAATGGATAAAAAGAAATGGTATGAATTACTTAATTTAAATATAAATAAAATGTTATTGCTCAAGAGATAAGTACCGTTTTGAAAGAGAGTAAATCCTGGATGTCATTAGTTATTTCATCCGACAACTTAATCCACCCGTACTTGAGCTGCTCAATAATAGGCTGTTGCAGTATATCGATGCACTGAAAAGTATATCGATGTTTCGATATTGAAATTTTTGATATATCGAAATATCGAGATTTTTCGGTATTATCGGTTTCACGATTATACTGCAAT
>JAOBYK010520122.1:0-12750 GCA_025434845.1 Phenganax subtilis
ATTTATATATATGGTGTTGTGATAAATTGATTTTGACATAGTTAAATTTTGACATAGTTCAACAAAATGTACTGAGTTCCATTTCAGAATATCTGTTGCAACAGTTGTAATTGGTGGTTTTCTTGTAGATTGTTCCATTTGTTCCCAACCTTATCACACGTTTGAGAAGTGAGAAGAAAGGGCAATCCAATCACTATTTAACTGCTCTGGGAGAATTAATGTATACATTGATGTACAGATTTCCTGACAGTTCTGGAGTAGCTTATGCTTCTATTTTACTTTCTTTGAAGGTCAGTGGCTTGAAACACACCATATGATATTCTTATACATAGAAGAAAAGTGTAGACAGAGAAGCAGTCAATTAGCTTTTCATTCTGCATAAAGTAACATTAATCAATGTCAAGATTAACAGCTGTCATGTGCAGTGTTAAACATACACCATATGAAACATGTCTAAAATAAGTGATCTGGCAGTGTGCATTGTGCAATGCCCAGTGTTTACACGTCTATAGAGATTTCAACGATATTCTCAGTATGGTAACCAGATTATTGGTCACTCCTCGATCATAGTATGGATAAATAGCTGTAGATGGTTCAGTTACATATATTACCTCGCAGCATGAACTGAATTACATAACTAGTTACAATCCGTTTGCGATGGATATAGCATATAAAATACTATCTATTTTTACAGCAACTAATATTACTTGCCTAACCTGTTTATTCTAGCCCCCCCATTCAACTTTCCCTGCAAGAGGAATGCAGATTACCCGGAGAAAACCTATGACTTTCGGTGAAGTAGTTGACAAACTCTTCTGTTGCCGCACTCACTTGCAATAGAAACTCTTAGTATAGTTAGTATTAGTAAATGAACATCGATTTATCGATTACTAATTTGCAAGATTGGCTATATTGTGTATACTACTAATTTACCAACCTTTCTAAAAACATCATGGAATGTTTTCTTGTGCTCTCTGTCAAACAACGCGTTGTTTTCTTACAGGATGTTCCCAAACCAACATCGGACATGATAAACAAATGGTTACATTCCGTCAATGTTGGTTTTCCGAGCGAAAAAATCAAAACCCCAGCTACTTCTTTTATTTTCACATCGGAGATGTTAAATTTAGGCGAAAAAAAAGGCAAGACTGGATTGGTGAATTTAGGAAATACATGTTATATGAATAGCGTCCTGCAATGTCTCTTCATGCTTGATGTGTAAGTATAATATTGGTCAGAAAGAGCTGAGTTCACTGGTCTCCTGTACCGTTGCGGTTGACCATTTTTTCAGCGTTCCCCGCGACTGATTTCAGACGTAATTCGAACAGGCAGTTTAAGTTTCCTCACCAAAGCAGTAAAAAACATCTGGGGCGGCTTGTTCGAAAGTTGGATAGCGCTATCCATTGGATAGTGAATTTTTCAACGTTCATAAAATTGGACAAAAAATGCCGAAAATTTCATTTTGGTCAACGATATAAGTATTAGAAATTTTAATCTATCGACACCACTCGTATTTTTTGTAATAACGATCAATGGAACATATTACAAGGTTCCAAAAATCACTATTCAGTGGAAAGCGCTATCTACCTTTCGAGCAACCGACCATTGATCATAAAAATTCATTGTATAAGACTTTCTATACGTTGCATAGTTGTTTTTCTATTTTGTTTGTGAGACGCGTGTAGTTATATTGTCAACTTTGTAAGTTCATAGGCGTAGAGTATGGGGGGGGGGGGAGCTTTGGGGCTCGAGCCCCTCGAGAAATCTTACAGTGGGGGCTTAGCCCCTGTAGAAGTCTTACAGAACTTGTCAGTCCAGTTACCATTGTAGCTAACCATATCGTCACTGGTTGATTCCAGTGACAATATGATTAGTTACATAAAACACAAAAAGCTTTTTACAACCGCAGCATTAACAATTGACAAACAAATCTAATTTATTTCCATGATTCCAATTCCGTCGTTATTGTTATGTTCCGGCGATGTTGCTTTTCGTTCACGCTTAAACGAAGTGTAGCCAGTATTGTAATACACTGGTCTATTTAGTACAGAACGCCATATAATTTTGACCAAATGGCAATACTAACTTAACATCAACCTCGCAATTATAACAAGCGACCACGTGTTTGAAGTTTCAGCCCCCCAAGACAAATCCAAAACTCTACGCCTATGTGTAAGTCGACTGAGCCCTTAGAGAATGGCCTCCTCAGACCAATTTCGAACCAATTATTGACAATTTATATCACTCTTCAGATTTCGTTATTCATTGTTCGCTCGACGTGCCTCATTAACGCGACATCCTATTCTGTACAGTTTGCAAGATGTTTTCACGTTTCTTCTTTTGTCCAAGGTAAATTATTCGAGCTTCTGAATTTCGTTTTTGTGGTACCACAGTCAGCATACTTGATTGTTACTAATTCAAGTTTTTGTCAGTGGAAGCATGCTACCTTGTTTTTGGGTCGAAGGCCTCTACAAGGGTTCTCAAGCAAGAACGCCTGCTTTTACGGTTTTAGATGTTTGACTGGTACAGTGAAATAGTGGTAGAGCAGAACAGGGGAAAAAGAGCACACCCTGAAACAACTTTTGTTGATATTTTTCTCTTATTCCTTAACTTTACTGTTCTGTGGTGCTCGATTTTGATGTCAAGTATTTACTTACATTTAGCGTGAATCAATTGCGCCTGAGAATTTTGTTCGCCACTCGCGTCCTCCTTGGTTTCCTGCTAGAACTCAGCAAGATTGTTGTGAATTTGTTCATTTTTTGATGGATAAACTGGAGGAAGAAGATAAATCCTTACAACGAGATGAGACAGAAACAACTGCACTGACAGCAAACATCGTTGAAGAACATTTCAAAGGAATTCTCTGTGTATCATACAAGTGTATGAGTTGTGGCAACGAGTCAAAACACAAAGAAGAGTTCACTGATATACTACTCGCGTTTCCAGAAGTCCTCAATGTTGAAAAATGCGATGCGTTCAAATCTACTAAATTTCCAATCCAGGAAGAAAGTTCGAAAAGTTTGAAAGGTGGGGATCAAGTGCGAAATTTTCAAGAAAGTAAATACAAGGATGGATCATTTGAAGCAACGAAGGGAACTGTTTCCGATGTTCAAACAACACCCGAACCGTCGCCGAATGTCCCTCCAGTAGTAAAGCAAGGAGCCAATCAACGTTCAACATTCAGCATTGAAGAAATGCTTGATTATTTTATTAAACCTGAAGAATTGTCAGGAAACAACCAGTATTTCTGCGATGAATGTGACGCCAATGTCGACGCAGAACGTCGTGTACAGATCACAAAGTTACCAAACTTTCTTATTTTATCGTTGAAACGTTTTAACTTTGATGTGAAAAGTCAAACGAAACCAAAATTATTACACGTTGTAGACTATCCTGAAGAATTATATTTTTGTAGCACTGGTGAAAGTATCAAGCTAGCGCCCAAGGCTTCACGCAGATATGCGGAAGATGATGAGGCGATGGAAGAGGCTGAAGCTATGGATACATCTTGCTCACTGCTTTCGTATAAGTTGTGTTCAGTCGTTGTTCATTCTGGGCTTACTTGTGAAGCTGGGCACTATTATAGTTACGCTTTGGACACTTCGAAGAAACCAAATAACGCGAGAAGTTCTCAATGGTATTGCTTCAATGACGAGACTACTCATGAGACTTCGCATAAAGATTTCCTGGAAAGAGAGAAGACCAGTGTCGCAGATACAACGTATATTGTGATATATAGGACTGACGAGGTGAGAACCGAGCAAAATAATGAACACTGTGATGCGGAGGCTCCAGCTGATATGATTGAGAGAGTTAGACAAGATAATGTGAAGTATTTGCAGGTAAATTTACTGATAATTCTCTTTTGCCTAGTGGATAGCGTTGGGTAAAATTTCGCAATCCTAAAATGTGGCTATCCTCATTTCAAGATCTTTTGCTTCATCAGATTAGTGACTTTAGTTTCGAACCAAGGTCCCAAGGCTAGTGATTATGCGTAGAGCTATGGCAAGGGAGCACGCCTTCCGAACAGCTCGTGCAGAAAAAATAGTGATGTCCACTGTTTATAGCCCATCCGTAGAGGATTTCGTAACGCCACTCGATATTGAAGAGTTGGGCAAAGAAATTGTTGCTAGAGTGTCAACATTTATAATGTCAACAGTTTGTACAAGCGCAAAAATAGCAAGGCTGGAAAGCGCATCTCTTTGTCGATTCAAGTTTTTTTTTAACACAAAATATGGTTCTGTTCAATTAGTTTCTTTGTTTTCAGGAACGATCACGTTACCTAGCGCAACTACAAACGGTGGATCGTCCAAGCATTTCTGACAACAATGATAAGGACGATGATTCCCCACCCCCAGGGAACTGTGGATCTGGGGATTCCAATTTTACAGTTCCTGGCAGTAGATTCATTTTCTAAAAAAAGATCTAACAAAATAGTCAGACGCCACACTCCAGTGACGTTGAGAAACCGCATTTTAAAAAGTGTGGTTTTATTCGCGACAGGTTGAATATTTATGCAAATTGACAATATATCTATGAAAAACTTTCTGTGCTTAGAAAATTTGGTGTCAGTACTTTTCAACGTTAGCAGCTACTTTGTAGACAGCTGCCCAAATTGGACTACTACTCAGCAATCTAGCTTAGTTTCAGTCTCGTACCCGTTCGCTGTTGTTTGCCTCGGCACGTGGGTATCGTAAGAGACGTCTGGTTCTGAAATTGTTCTGCCACGCGCATCGAAGTTTTCATTTCTTGAACCAGGCAACAAACAAAAGCGTTTGAATACAAGGCTGATCTAGTTCCACCTTTTCTGTATAACTGCCTGCGTGCAGGCCTTGGAATAGGTTGATCGGCAGTAATTTATTATTGATTTGTGAAATGCATCGTACTAATTCAAAGGACAACATATCATCCATAACTCGCCGTGCAGAGTATGCTATCACATAGCGAGTCATTCATTCAGCTTTGACATCTTGTAGTTAGTAAGTTAGTATCCCTGTCAATACGGAGTGTATATTGAAATGATTGAGATTCTTCGTTGTTTCCATTAGTTCTCATTCCATATTTCAATGATTAAGCCGTTTTTCAAAGACAATGCGATCATACGTGTTGGTCGTTATGACATCTATTGTTCTCCTATTTCTGCACGCTAATTGGTCAAATAGGGTCACGAGGCAAAACCTGCTATTTTCGTTCCCACTTTGATGGCAAAACAACAGGTATCATCGATGTAGTTTCAACATGTATTACCTCATAGAGCCGATTCGCTATTGTTTTTCAAATATTAGCATTTAAAGTAGGAAAGAAAACAGCGGCTCCGCGACCACCCCAGACCCACTGTCCCAACTCTTACGCTGCACTACGTGTAATCAGCGAAACGTGGTGATAGCAGTAGAAGTCGAACCTCAATCTCGTATTATTCGAGCCACTATAAGTACCAAAAGTGATAGCTATGAAGAAAATTTGCCGAAAACTTTTGCATATCGCTAGCAGTCATTTGTCGGTCTGTTTCCAATCCATGAGTAACTTTATCTTCCCGAAAGTTCTATCGTTGCATACAAAGTTTCTACGCATACGCAAAAGGAAGACTTGCATACAGAACGTCGTACCTACAACTAGTTACTACAAAAGCCTCTTTAAATTGTTTTTTAAAACGATACCGTGTGCATATGGATTAATCCTGACTTTGCGTGCACCAGTTGTTAATGGATGAGCAGAAATAGATAAACAAATACCCTAGGGTGCTTCCCGTTTTCACGGATAGACCGGTCAGCTCGGTCAAAGCGATCTTTCCAATTGGATCTAAATTTTCCCAAAACGGTTTGATTTCCTTCCAACAATTTTTACCGGTCTGTGGGTAAATGCGCACAACATGACAGACAAGGAAACATTCAATCCGGAAACAAACATTGTGCAATTTGGCAAGTTTAGAAGACCCTATATTTTCTGGCAACTAAGATCACAAATGAAGACCAAGCAAGTTCATAGTGATTATAGCAAGCTTCTTGCAAAAAGTTAGACAATGTTCGTTTTTGGTTTGTGAGCTGCCTCGTCGTATACAGTATGTGGCATCAGTAAGCCATAAAAGGCAGAAGTTGATACTCAACCTCGTTACCAGGGTCATAAAGAGAGAAAAATTCCCCACCATGCAATTATGTGTTTTCAATGACCAGTAAACTTAAACTGACAAAAGTTTAAAATCATTATTTTTCCTCAAGTACTGTGATAATTACACGTTGACCACCATCTGCTATCGTCCAATAGAGCATTGCGAAAGGCAGCCATTAATTATCTTTTGTCGCTGATAAGACAGCCAACACCAGTGGCAGTGTCTTCCACGATAAAAAATTACCCCGGTTTAATTTTTTCACAATATATTACATTGCTATCTGTCCAATTTCTTCATTTGCCACAAACCGTCATTTAAATAATGAATATTCTCAACCCCAATTCCTTTGTTTACAGAAAGTCTAGAAATGAAACATATATTTAAAAATATAGCGTACATGTGAACTATACAGTGACTATAGTTCCTACTATGCCAACTACAAAACTCCCCACTATTCGTTTGAGTTGTGTGGTTAGAAGAGATGACTTCATACTTAACATCTTAGTGTGATCGTCTGTGAGCACAAGATTCATGCAAGTCAAAGTTGAAACAATCAGCAAAATATACAACGCTGAAGTTGTAGTTAAACATGGGTTAACAGTAGGTCAACCACCGCGCTGACGCTGTTCCCCCCAAAAGTTCATGCACGATTCAAGGCCGACACACACAGGACGCGATTCGGCAATGCAACGCGATTTTTCAACTTTCATTGACTGGTAACTTTGATTCTAGTTGAGATTCTCCAGATATTTAAAGACGATATAACATTCTTAGTTATTTAGTCCACATGTCTTTTAAAATTTTCTTCCATGAATAGATTTGTTCGCTTTCAAAATTTGAAAAATCGCGCCGCGATGCCGAATCGCGTCCGGTGTGTGTCGGCCTTCATATGCACGATAAGCTTTGCGGAGAACGGAGAGGCAACATCTGATCAGTTACTCGTAACAACAAACTCTAACCAAAACTAACAACTCAGATTTGTTCTAGGATTGTCAGTTCGTGGCGTTCCCTCCAGGCTACGAATAACGATTCTATAGTTTGATATTAAAGTGCCACTATCATAGCAAAGCTTTTAAAATTTACTCCCTGCATTGTGAAATATGCTGACGCAAGCCCTTTGCAAATTGGGCTTTCTTACCACTTTGGTAAAAACAGAGAAAGATATCGTAGATTTCTTTACTCTGGAAATAAACAAGATTACGTAGTGAACGGTATTCAGTAAAACGTACATTTCTGCAGATGACATTGTCATGGTTCCGATTGCCAATGCGTGTATTTTACCTTCAGCATGAATAGCCTTTGAGGTACAAAAGTCAAGGAAAATACACAATGGATTTAAAAAATACAACGATAAATATCAGCATTTTAGTATACAGTAATCTAGGTTTCAGTGAGTTCTCTCTTACAAAAAATTTGGCCTTCTATTTTGGAGATCCAGAAAACTCAATTAATGTAGAGCTAACATCAAATTTTATTGGCATAAAAATGTTCACTTAAGACGCGTTTCCAACTACCCTAGCTTCCTAGATCTGCTTAATTAAAGTCGCACCTAGATGCCCAATGTGTGACTTCATCATATTGTTAGCTGAGTAATAGAAGGCCCAGGTCTGGGCAACTTTTTTCCCAAGTATACTGCCCTGGAGAAAAATATACACAATCTTTTGAAAATGAAATCTTAAAGGCAAACCTCTGCCAAGGCTTTTTTTGCTCCTAAACTGTAACATTTAGAAGTCCTAATTTGTTAAAATTGTTAAAGTAGAAAAGGAATAAAGGATACAATTATTGAATCTTTGTCAAGATCAATAAGCTTTGCACCTGGTGACGTGAGACCAGGGCACATAATATTTGCTCCACTGAGGATAAATTTTATGGCACCTTTATCAACTTGCTGATGAGGCAATAGAAATGGATCTAAATGGTTACAAATTGTAGTACTTCACTATAATTTTCTACAGTAAACTGTGATATGTCTATAATATTGTTTTTTCTTTCTTCATATACTTCCCAAGCTGTTAATTGAAATACAAACATCATTGCTGATAAAATTGTTTTAGATAATATATCTTGCATGAAACTCACATTGATGTAGTAATCTCAGTGTCGGAAAATATGGACTATCTCTTTGTTTGAAAAACAACAACTCTGAGTTGACAGATATTATTTCAACATGGTCATGGCTGTAATAAAAAACATTGCACATATTCATTAGGTTTTATTGCTTTAAAAAAATTCTCAGACAGAAATTACTCTCATGCAATAGTGAAAAATGATGAACCTCATGCATTACACAATATGTTCCAAAATCTATACTTGATACAGTATATATGTATACCATTTTATCAACACCATCGACTCTTTTTTTGGACAAATGTCATCTATATAGTCTTTAATTGAAGGAAATTGTTCCACTAGTTTGGCTCTAATGTTCCGTTGGACAGACGACTTCAGCTGCGTAACACCAGATATATTTTCATCTGCCTGAAACCTAAGAAAACAGATTCATGTCGATGTTTTCTGAAAATGTCATTGCAACTTTCACATTTTGATGACATCTCAATTCTTAAATAGCACCAAATTAGTTGAAGACCACTACACAACTCCAGATAGTGTCAGCCATTTTTGTTCAAAATCAAAGTCATGAAAGAGCACCGTTTGCCATTCTAGATTTATTGCAAAAGCAGCTGACAACATCAATAACATCAAAGTTTTAAGGGTGTGATATATGTAAATGATAATGTTGCCTCCTCAAAGCTCTTTCCTGTGAGGGAGGGTGGGTGTTTGCAGGTATATTAATAGCTCTACAATTGTGCCATGCTGATCAAGATTCAAATTAAATGAAGAAAGCAACTGGGTGCAAAGTAAGTTCCACACATATATGTTTTAATGTCTTTTTGGGGCCAGTTGTTCGAAAGGTGGATAGCACTATCCATTGAATGGTGAAATTTTCAACATTGGGCTATTCCATTTAATAACCATACCCCCCCCCCCCTCCTCATCAAAGACACTGGAAATCCTCAGGTTCTATGCAATTTTTTCATCCTGGAAGTCCTCACATATTAGCAGTTTTTAGTCAGGAAATCCTTAGGTTTAAGCAATTTTTCACTGTTTATAATACTGGATTTCCTCAGGTTAAGCAATTTATAATACTGGAATTCCTCATGCTAGGCAGTTCATAATACTGAAATTCTTTACAGTAAGCAGTGTAAATGCCTGGAAATCTTCAGGAATGAAGATTCTAGGTCCATGTCTTCGATGAGGGAGAGCCTGACTGGGAAGCAAGTCATTTTTCGACGAGATCTCCGGTGTGCACAGAGAAAGCATTGGTGTAAAAACGGCTATTTCTGGAGATCTGGAACCTTGAAATTCTCAAAATTTTCTCACTTGGTGCCAACCATGTGGTGTTGAGTGAGTGTTGCCCCCCCCCCCAATCCTGCCAAGTGTCCTATGCCCCTGCACAGTACTATGCGATAATAATATCAATATTCAAATATTAGTAGAACTATATCAGTATAGAAGTTTTCTTATTCTTACTTGGTCTTATCTAAATCTTAAACCGCTAGGTGTTGGCTACAAAATATAAGTACAAATGACAATTTTTGAACTCCACGTTCTTCCGCATGAAGTAAATACAATAGCTTATGTGCTTTATCTGAGTACAACGGAAATACATGATGAAGTAAATGAACGGAAGCACTGACACTGTTCAGAAATATGACGTCTTTTACCACACTCATATTTGCCTGGTGGGCAAAGATATTACGAGAAAAAAATCTCTGCTGTGCGCACAACATGCTTTCCAGACTGGGAGGAGGGGGGTACGGATATTAAATGGAATAGTCCGTTCAAAAAATTGAACAAAAAATTGGTCAACGATATAAGTATTAGAGAGTAGTGATGCACCGATATGGAAATTCACTGATATTCCGATAACCGATATTACAAGGCTGATATTTTGCCAATACCGATACCAATACCGATAGTCTACTCCATTTCACAAAACTCAAAGATGATGCCATAAGAATATACCACTGGTATACCTGATCATTAATACACATTATTATACATTGCAGTAAAAACACGCGTTTTGATTTGCTAATAGCCTACTATTAATTCTAGCAATCTCGTAACCTGCAGATAATTGAATTATCTGTATGCAGATAATTCAATTATCTGTAGGTAGCCCACGATTCGCAATACTGCGGATTGTTTTTATGCGAAAACAGTTGAAAACTCAAAACAAGAAATAATAAAAAATACATTACACATCGTTTTTTCTTGCAATGTATAATAAAACAAATATTGAATTCGATTTTTGTGATATGTAGAATTATCAAGGTCTCGGTAAGTATTATCAGCCTCGCCTACGGCTCGGCTGAGAACACTTACCTTGACCTTGATAATTCTGCATATCACAAAAACCTCATCCAATAATTGTTTATTAAAGTTAATATTGTTTTAAAATAACAGTCAAATTCTAGTTCTCAGATCTACCAGTTTGCCAAAAGGCCATAGCACAATTTAAGACATTCCAAAATTGTTTCCAATAAACAATCACATTTCAGCCTTTTGAGGGGCCTGTAAATATCGGTAATATCAACAACAAAAATACCGATACTGATATTTTTATTTTAGTGCCGATACGCCGATATGGATATCGGTGCACCACTATTAGAGAGTTTAATTTATTGGTATCAATCGTAATGTTATGTTACAACAATCAATGGAAAATTTCATGAAGGCCACAAAAAATCACTATTGAGTGGAGGGTGCTATCCACTCGAAATGTCGAACAACGGGCGCCTGGCTGCCCTGGCATTATATCTACCCTGTAGTCTGTTGATGGGTTTACTTTTAAATATAAACTGGCACCATAAAAATAGACAACACCAATATACACACAGTCCCTAGTCCCTAAATCAGATACGCAATACAACACGAAGATCATTTTAAAACAATTAGCTATACTCACTTTTTAAACATGTTTCTGTTGATATCTTGTGAAAGGCTCTCCTGTGAGCCTGCAATCCCAAAAGTCCAGTTCGTTTATGCTACATGAAGCTTTGCGAAAAACCCAAAATGGTGTCTACTCGACAAGGTACTACAAAGTTCTCTCTTGGAGAAACAGTTTTATGTTACGAACCAGATGAAACAAAAGCAAAAGTTTTGTATGAGTCGAAGGTATATTCGTAGGTTCTCTATTTTTTTGAGTCAAGTTGTATGTTTTGTTTAACATAGAAGCTTATCACACACCAAATTATTTAGAACTCTTAACTGTCACTCTTCAAAAGGGTGTTTTCTGACTCTGACAGTCGCGTTTTTCACGTCACGCGAGAAGATATTCCAAGAGGAAGCAGAGGGGGGGGGGGTGAAAAGTCGGAGAGGAGGTAATCGATCAAAGGGAATGCGAGTCAAAAGGGAAGGGTATTCCAAGCAAAGCAAAAGTCATGTGAAAAGGGCAAACTTACCAATATTCAAAGAAAATAGGACTTTTGGGACCAGATTTCCGGGGTGGAATCGACGTACATTACACAGAAGAGCTTCAGCATAAGGTTTGAAAATGCTTGGTGTACTGGCGACAGATCTTGTCTATTTTTGCAAACTAGCGTGTACAGTGTACCGAAAAGCAGCAGGCAGTAAGAGCAGTAACATTATAAGGCCAAGCAATAACAAGTTTACAGTTAACAGTTCCAAGTTTTGTAATCTCATTTTTACCCCAGTTTGGGTCCTTGGCATGACATTTTTAACGATCGGCACATCTTCAGCATGAGGTTATTCACGGATTCCGCCCTGGCCAGATTCTAGTGCAAAAATTTTCATCAAGTGTTTGGCTGAAATGTTTCTACAGTGTGCAATACTGGAGAGGTTTGCACTTTAATGGGAGATCTCCCACAGTAGGCTAAGTGCAAAAATTGTTGATGCAACAAAAGTTTGCCACTGAAAAAAGTAAAATCAACAGAAAAGCACTATTCTGCCATTCTCAGTCACTGGTATTGCAGCAGAATGAATGGCATGACCCATCAAGTTGCGGTAGTCTCCTATGGCAGCCGAAGTGTACTTTCCACTATAGACAGAGTGGAAAGTACACCCTACTGACCCTAGGCCTGCTAAAACTTTGTTTTAAGAAATTTTGAATGTAATGTTGATCAACTGCAATAGGGCAAATTAGAACTATGTTTTTATTGTTGGTGCATTCTTTTTATCTTCAAAATCAAGTCTTCTTGCAATGTACAAGGCACTCCCATTCTCTGGTAAATAATAAATGTTTTATTCCTATATTTGTTTTGTAGCTGTTTTACAAATTTTGTGGCGGACATTAATCCTTTTTATGAAATTAAAATGAAGTTTTATTATGCTCAACAAGGCCAAACAAAACTTCATGCTGCAATTTATGACAAACCTAAAGTACTACATAAAAAAATGGCATTCATACAAATGTAACCAATAATTGAATCACAAAAAGCTCAAAAAGTATGTCAAAATTAAGTTGCCCATTGTGCTTTTTATTTAAATTGCTTGAGCAACAGATTATCTTAAACTGCTACACAACAATGAATTATAAAGCTCAGGAGTGTTGTAAATCTTTTCACGAACTAGACTTACCGATGCGCTGGCCCAAACAACTCTCTCTGGGACTGTATTTCAAT
>JAOBYK010520233.1:0-12748 GCA_025434845.1 Phenganax subtilis
TAATACACACGAGCAAATAAAACTTGTCAAGGAAAACTTGTCAAGGAAAAATTGCCCGTCTGTACGGGGCTTAAAGTGTTAGCAAAGTGAGAATTAGCAAATGACTATATTTTGACATGAAAAAATGCAAAGACTTGTTTTTCAAGTAAAATTATCAGTAGATAGACAAAGTACTCAGTCTGACACAAGGTTAGTATTGTTAAAATTAGTAGATTGCACTGTATTGCATTTTCACTGAATTGGGTCGCAAGAGAAATAGCTCGTAGACAGGATTAGTCCTCCCATCAAATCCAAATGGGTACACAGATGTTTTTTTCTAGTGACCCATATTGCAAGATTGTTCTTGTAAGTGAAAATGAGAATGGTGCTGTCATTGATAGTGTCAAAACAAACACAATCAAAAAGGTATGACATAAAACTAAATGCTGTAGTATAAGACAGTTCTTATGATTTGCAGATATGCCACTGTGGTATGTATAGCCTGCATGCAATCCTAGAATGCCTGCTGGCTAACCATTGCACATATAGTAATTTCTCTGTTTTACGTTGTGTGCGTTTTCAGACTCTGAATCCAGTATGGAATCAGGGATTTGATTTCAGGGTGAGCAATTCTTATTGTGTAACATTGTTTTTTAAGCTAGAAATAAAAAAGAGAGAATTTTATCTGGTGTTAAAGTAAAATAAGTGGGCAAGAATCACTTAGCTTATCACTGAGGTTAATGCAGGAGATGTTAACCCAAAAGTCCATTATCACTAAAAGACATAGGAGTTTCAGCCTTGGGGGCCATTTGTGTGAATTGGTTTAGCTTGAACAGTAGATAAGTCAGAAGTTAAACACACTTCCTCAAATCTTGTCAAATCTTCTACAAATCTTTAAAATGCTATCTTATCTTAGATACATAATTTTTGGATTCAGTTAAAAATTTCAGTTTGGGATGTACAAGGAATGTAAAAATGGGTTTCAATTTTAGGTGGATCAAATGAACCATAAGCTTTTATTTGAAGTTTTTGACGAGAACAGACTGGTACGATTTTTTTGTTGTGTTATAAGTAGCGTTGATGTTGTTTTGGATAAAGTAATTTCTAGCAGGGGCCGGTTGTTCAAAACTGGGGTAGCATTAACCCTGGGTTGACGAAAAGTTTGAAGCAAAATTTTTAACCGCTTGTTTACTAACTTGACAAAATTTTCCCACAAAGCTAATCTATGACAAAAGAAGTCTTTATTTGCAAGATTTTGAACTAATGGACATACGGAAATGCCCAAACCAAACAGCTGGTTAAATTTTAACTCAGGGTTAACGCTAACCCGGTTTTGAACAACCGGCCCCACCAGGATAAGTTATTCTGGTCTAGTTTTGCCGCACGTATACGTACATACCGCATACATGCAGTGGACCTAAAATTTGTTTTCGACTGACGATATTTTTCTCACGAAGCGACTTTTTGTATTGTTCAAATTGAAAGGATTGATAAAAAGTAATTATTTTCAGCATAAAGCTAATGAGACAAAAAAAGTCGCTTCGCGCGAAAAAAAAACACTAGTGGAAAACAGGCTTAACGGCAGACTTCCATTCATTGCAAAAATGTCGGGCGATCGACATTGTGCGACCACTTTCTTTTAAATTACCAGCTGTCAAGTGGAACGTGTCTCATTAGAATTTAGATGTGGTTCTAAGGACATATTTCAAAAGAAAGCGATGGCAAAATGTCGATCGCACGACGTTTTGCACTGCACGGAAATCTGCCTTTATGCACTAAAAGTGCAATCGAAAATTGCATCCTTTCAAGAACATCTCAAAAATTTTGTATTGCATAATAATTTGTTTATATAATGCAGGAGTCAAAACTATGGCCGGTCAGTGGACAATGACTGGCCAACAATGCTTGTTTACCGTTCGCTAGTTTACCTTGCTGGGGCCTGTTGTATAAAACTTTTAACTACGTTTCAACTGCGATTTTGTAGTTAAAAAGTAGTTAAATCTTGAATACGCGATTCTGATTGGTTGACGTTCACACTTAACTATAGTTCAGTTTAACCACGTTTTTATACAACCGGGCCCTGGTCTTTTGAGCAGCCACATTTTCACGCTTTCTGCAATAATCATAAATCGGTCTTCTTTCAGTTTTCAGCAACTGACATATTGTCAGAGAAAGACTGATTGACAGGCTGTAAACCGATGAAAATTTTTGTAGCTACGTGCAATTTATTTAGCTATAATTCCTTTGGCTCATCCATCAACTTCTCAATTTTATTAGTGCTTATGACCAATTGTGACCAAGCTAAGAAGAAGTTAACCAGTCATTTTGACCAGAGACGTTTCGGCCGTTATTTTGAGCCCTGCTTTATATAGGTTTCAGCGTACTTTTGTATATTTTGTATATGAGAAAATTGGACATATTCTGTTGAACATTTTATTGTTTAGACAAGAGATGACTTTCTTGGACAAGTGGATATGCCACTTTCTAATATACCAGTATGTTTATAAGTTTTATTTTCCTATAGATTTGGACTGTACTTGGTTGTTGTTGTTTTTTCGTTATTTTTTCTTTCGGCTTCGCCATATTGGCTAGTTTACGGAGCCAATTACTGCGGGCCCGAAAACCTAATTGTTGATATTAGTTAAAGGGGGAAACTGGAGTGCCTGGAGAAAACCCTCGAAGCAGAGGGGAGAGATTAGCTACACTCTGCTCACTTCGTTAAACTGTGAAGGAGTTTGACGATGGACAAAGTAGTCACCCAGACGCTCGCTTTACCTGTTACTACCCTTGCTCGGCATTGCTTAACTCTTGATGAGAGGCGATGCGCTAGCCGAATGCGCCACTCGTGCTTCCCCGCGTGCACTACCCGTGCTCCCCCTCGTGCTCCACCTGTTCTTGTTGTTGGAAGTATATTTTATCAGTAGAGATATGGTTTTGGTCAAATTAACTCGTTGTTCTGTCTTTTGTGCTAGTCCCTATTTGAATTCCTTTGTATTAGAAGGGTCATGGAAAATTTTCTAAGTTGGATAACGCCTACAAGGCCATCTGCCGCTTCTATTGCCGCCACCTCGCACCCGCTGGCGGAGTCTTCAGTTTTAAAGATGTGCTGTAGCTATTAATCTGCTAAAATTCATGTTTAAAAATGGACACTTCGCCCACCCACGCAGCAAAGCAGCTGCCATGAATAATGGCTTTAAAGCTCAGCACTCATGTTTTTCTGGTTCACTCTATGGAATGCTGACTTTGCCTCGAGAAGCGAAGCCAAAGATCGTGGATCATGAGGGCATTCTGCGGTGTCATTTTCAGTTCTTTTTCACGAATAAACACACTCGATCAGATAAAGTCGAAGGCCTCCGCCATTGCATTGGACCGAGCGTGTGTATTCGCATGAAGGGACTGAAAATGACACCCAACTTGGGCGTACGAAATGGGGGGATAGGGGGGTCAGTTGCCCCCCGCCAAATTTTATAACTTGTCAAAATTGGGGCAAAATACTTGTCATAATACGGGCAAAATTTTCGGGGAGAGTGGGCGGACATGCACTTTAAATTATGGCGACTAATTGCCTCAGACTTCATTGCGTGTTTCTTCACTGATGCACTTGTGAAGACAAGCCGCCCCATTCATGTGAATATGATATACATTCGTTTATACATTCGTTCCCAACTTTGGTTCGAACGCTAAATTTGGAATTCATTAAAACTTATTGTGGCTAGCAAATTATAATTAGTATATTACATGAAGTATACTGCAGTCAGCACGCAAGACCTGCATGTTCAGGAAGCAAATATTGCACATGTACACATTAAAGCCTCGTCTACACGAGTAAATAATATGTGACAACTTTTCTTTGTCACATAAAAGCTAGCACTCCAGCTTTTCGGCAAATGCATATGCCACATAAAAATTGCTCAATTTTGCTCGTCTACACGAGCAAATAAAAATTGTCACGCAGAAATTGTTGCATTTTATTTGCTCGTGTAGACGGGGCTTAACAAACGTGTCAAACGATGCAATTTACATGTGAAAGGCTGAAATCCAAAATTTAAGACTATGTAAAAGTAAAAATGGGTAGTATACATTTAAGTTTAAAGACACTGAATTTAAAGTTATGGAGTCTTGGCATGTTAATGAAAAAATGCAAATTTGGGCAATTTTTTCCCCTTCCAAACCCAGGAGGTCTTAATTGTACGCCTATGCGCCCAAGAACGCCTTCACTATCCGTCACGTTTGTCGTCAAGTTTGAATTACGTTAATGAGTGCAGTCAGCAATCCATACAGTATGTAGCTACAAAGTTCACTCTGTTTTTCACCTCACCGATAATAAAAGACAATCGCAAGAAACAAACTTATTTGTTTCCTGTGATTGTGCCGGCAATAGTTGCTGACTGCATGTGTATGATTTGTCATAACTTTCATGAAAGCCCGTTCACACGAACGATTTTTGCTGCGATTTTTCTCTTGTTAAAGGGTGTGATAGGGTGAACAACTGGCGAATGTACTTGCTCCAACAATTTTGCCAATACTCTTGTCATTCTACATACTCACTCACATACGCTAGAAGAAGAAATATCGCTGCATAATCGCATCTGCAAACGAGCCATACTGTTGCCGAACATAAGAACAAGGATTAACTAACTTCCTTGTTCATACTTATAGACAAGGCAAGAAAACATGGATATTATTCCCAAAGAATATAATTTGAGTCGTAGAAGGTAAGTGATAATAACAACAATGTTACATTAAAAAATTTTCATTAGTTGGTGGTTTTCTGTGAACTCGCATCTTTTGGTGTCTGGAAACAGTCAACAGATATTGATCATTCGTCGGAATTTCTAATCAGTTTAAGTGTTCAAGATATTTTTGTGATGACTTTATGCCAATTTGAGAGAAAAAGTGCTGGGTTTTACTTGTTTATCATGCGGTTTTAAGGCCAGTTCACACGGGCGATTTTTGCTGTGATTTTTCTCCTTTTAGTGTATGTGATCGAGTAGGTCGACTGGCGAGTGCATTAGCAAAATTGTTGGACCAAGTATCTCGCCAGTTATCCACTCTAGATATCACATCGTTCAACACGAGAAAAATCGCATCGAAAATCGCCCGTGTGAACTGGCCTCTATACTGCAAGATGGAATTCTGTTTCAGACGAGAAACTCGACTGATGTGGATGAGGAAATGAACGATTTTCCGTGGAAGACGGAATTCTATCTTTATGATTCATATCAGACGGAAAACTGTGCTCTAATAAAATAATGGCTAGAGTCGGATAAATATGAAATATGTTTATCATATATCTCTAAGGATGCTGATGTGAACGTGAAACTAAAGGATTTTTAATTTCAGCGAACGTTCCAGAGTGAAAGGATCATTGAAACTACTTCTTTATTTTATCCAAGAGGGTGGAAATGATGGTAAGGCTCAATTTATTTGTACAAGGTCTAGTTGAAATTTCTAAGGGGCTGTTTTTTACCTCTGTTTACATGGAAAATTCTGCCCCTACATCTAGGGCTGGGAGTCCCGCCCGCACTTTACGCATGCGTAATTGTTAAATTTTCAGCCCTACTAGGAGGGCCAGCCCTCCTTGTTGCGTTTATATGAGAAAATTCCAACCCTCCTTGCCGAGATCTCGGGTAGTTAATAGCGAGATCCCGACTGGGAGGGCTAGCCCTCCTCTCATGTACACGAAAGCAATTTTTATTTAGAATTTAATTAGCACGCGAGATCTCGCCGAGAAGGGCTAGCCCTCCCTGTAGGGCTCATATAAACAGCCCCTAAGACATCGTTTACACGAGCGATTTTCGATGCGATTTTTCTCGTGTTGAACGATGTGAAAGAGTGTATTTGGTCTAGCAATTTTGTTAATCCACTCACCAATCAACTTACTCGATCACATCACTATTCCAAATGCACCCTCTTAAGACTGGAAAATCCATTTTGAGAAAATCTCAAAAGTAGGCAATTCCGTTGTTTAATTCCTCAAATTAGGCCAGCAGCCATGCATAAACTAGGTTCTTAAATGAGGTTTGATTAGGAGTAGTAGATTTGACTTTTTCAAAAACATTATATTAGGCTAAGAAATTAAAAAGTAGGTCACCATCGACAAACCATTTCCCCCCCCAAAAAACGCATTTGGAACGCTGATCACATACGTTAAGAGGAGAAAAATTGCAGCAAAAATCGCCCGTGTAAACGGGCCTTAAAGGCCATTTTCCATTACGGCCGTTTTGCTCGCGCGGGCGGAGCGCACAGTTTTAAACATGCTCTGTTGTTGATTGTCTGCTTTTGACTCGCGTGCATGCGGAGAAAGTTGACTTAATTTTAACTTTCTTGACGTGCACGCGGGACCAATCGCTAACAGACAACAAAAGCATGTTCAAAACTGTGCGCGTCGTCCGCACGGGCAAAAAGGCCGTAGTGGAAAATGGCCCTAATGCCTTTGCACTATTATTTTAGCATCAGCGGACTCTGTCCATGACAATGACCAGTCAACAGAAGATGTATTCCACGAGGAAGCAGACGATGAATCTTCTCCTCGCGTTCCATTTGGTCGTTCTCAGAGCTCAATCCGTCGTGTCACAGTCACATTGCCTGATGTTGAAGAACCTTCTGCTCCAGTGCAATTGCCTGTCCTTCCTGCCGGCTGGGATGAGAGACAGGTAGAAATAACGAAGTCGTCAGATCTTTATATGTTTTAATGGACAGTTCGCAAGTACTGGACTTTTTAACCGAACGATGATCAAACAGACAAGTGAACGATTTGTTTTTGGGTTCATAATTTCTCGTTCATTGGCAAAGCGTAACCTGTGCTATAATCAGTTTCAAACATCCTGGGACAGATGTCTCAAATGTTTAGTATTCTTACAACTCTCTCTCCCCCTCGCCTTCTGATCAATGTTATAGGCATTTGTTTTTGGCTACATTGCACGTGCAAAATGTTACTCATGTTCTAAAACAACATTGACTGGGGAAACGGGGGTAAAATGGGGAAAATAACTCTAATATCCAACGTAGCAGTGTTTATCGTGGCAAACTGTAGGTGTCCCATATACTTATGAAACTGATTGTAGCTTAATACTTGATGTAATAAGCAAGCATGTTTATAGCTTGGTTATTGATTCCTGGTTTTATATTGCGTAGGATGCAAATGGCAGGACATATTACATCAACCATCGAACCAGAACGACTTCCTGGACTAGACCGACATCATCAGAGTAAGTGCGTTCTTGTGTGGTACACACTGTGGTCTTTACTTAGTAGATGACAGAAAATATATGCAATATTCGTTATATTTATACATTTACTAATCCGATTGCTTAGAGAGAACAATGTCCCGTCATCGCCTGCAGTTCCTATTCCATCCTCAACGAACTTCACTCCTCATCTGGAGCGAAACACGTTTTCTCTGCGCCGTCATTTGAGTGTAGAAAATGACGCTGAGGACGCCAGACACCAACGTGAGGTGAGTTAGACGCTGATCTCAAAATCAGTGAATTGGTTTAGGTACGTTTGGCGGCAAGTTGTAAAGGGAAAGTTTTAAACTTCCATTCCAAATAGCTGAATTTATCTTAAGAAGTTAAGAGAGAGAAGAAGAGTAAATGGAAGGAAAAGTGAAAGAAAGGACAAATGGAAAATAGAGGGAAGGGAAAGGAAAGAGGAGGAAAGGCGAGGAAAGGAAAAGAAAGGGAAGGGAAAAAAAGAAACGGAAGGGAAGGAATAAGAAAATGAGGACGGATGAAAGAAGAGTGGAAGAAAGAAGGGTATAAGTAAATATAGAAGGATGGAAAGAAATATGGAAGGAAGGAAAAAAGAAAGGAGAAGTGGAAAGAAGGAAGAGTTGAAAGTAGGAAGAGTGGATGGAGCTAGAAAGGTTGGATGGAAGAAAGGTAGGAGGGATGGATGGAAGGAAGGAAAGGTGGAAGGAACTAGGAAGGTTCGAAGGAAGGATATGTAGAAAGAAGGGCCGGTGAAGTGGAAAGAGGGTAGTTTGGAAGGAAGGCAGGGTGTCCCAGAAGGGAAGAAGGCAGGAAGGGCAAAAGGTGAAAGGAAGGTGGTTGAAATGGTGGTTGGAAGGGGCGTAGTGACGGAAGAGTTGTTTTTGCAATTCGTGTCGATATATATATATATATATCAGTTTTATTATGAATTATTTGCAGGTTCCCGAAATTGAACCTCTTCCTCCTGGATGGGCAATGCAGTACACAAATAGTGGAAGACCTTTCTTTATCGATCATAACACTCAAACAACTACATGGGTACGAAGATTGTGCTTAATTTACCAGAACGCCGGGATGAAAAGAATCATCTGGCGTAAAAAAAATAGACATGTGTATTGTATTTCGATTCCGTTCCCTACTCTGGTTTAAATCTTAGGGCCTGTTTACATGGAGGTGAGTTTACTTGGCTAACCGCGTAACTCGCTTTGCCAGGACGTGCAAGCACAGTGTCTGCATGTGACCGAGTAACCCGGCATATACTCCCATCTGAATCCAATATAGGGTACAGAGCTTCTACTTTGAAGGAAAATAATGAAAGGATGCGGAACTGGCGAGAATCCTCCTGGCCTAGCTGGGTATCCCATCGAAAAGTGGTTACATGGACCAACCGAGTAACTCGCCTTGCCGAGATCTCGGCAGAAAAAGCCGGGATCTCGGCTAGGCGAGTGACTCGGTTGTCCCATTTAAACAGTCAGCCGGGTAAACGACTTATTATATAGAATAGCCGGGATCTCGATCCAACCGAGTAACTCGCCTAGTCGGCTAACTGGCTTCCGTGTAAACAGGCCTCAAGCCACTTTGGCAAAACACACAGGAATAACTTGGTATACATAGCTTCCTCATGCTTTGGGCTAGTACCCAATACATTTCGGCCTAATCCACTAAATTTTAATATTGGTCGACGATGCCAGTATGTAAGACTTTAATCTTTAGATATCGATCGTAGTTTTATGTTACAGCTACCAAGGAAAATTTTACGTAAACTACAAAAATTCGCTGTCCAGTGGATTACGCTATTCATCTTTCGAACAATCCGCTCTAGTGCTATTTATTGCCCGTGTTTTTATAGCAGTGTATTGCTTTGTGGTTTTTTGTTACACCAGTAAAATGTACTAGAATGTAGCGTAGAAATTGTTTACATATACACTACAAAATCCCAGCTTTCGGGTGATGCGTACCTGATGACGGACGCATCGCCCGAAAGTAGGGATTTTTAGTTTATTTTAAAGCTATTTCTGAGCTGTATTCTAGTGCATATGCTGGTGTAACATCAAAACCAAACATGATAAAAATACAGCGATATGACTATATTGAATAATGCATTTCTATTTAGTCAGATCCTCGGCACTCAACAGGGTCCCCATTAGGGCGTTCTCCTGAAACACCAGCTCCAGTTGTTCAAACACCAGACGTTGATCTTGGACCTTTACCTGTGAGTATCGATCAAGACTTTGTTATTCATTTGTTTTTGCATGCATCACGCGTTACAATGCGTGTGTTTTTATTGATATTTTGCAGGATGGTTGGGAAGAGCGGGTTGGGCCAGAAGGCAAAGCGTTTTATATTGATCACAGTAAGTAATTAACATACTGTAAAGCTCGTGCAGATATGCAATTTTTCTTGATAAGCGTTCTTTCCCGAATTTACTTGCCCGTGTATTCGACGAACAAGTTACTGCTAGTTACTTTACTAAAAATCATTCATGACTTGCTTTTTAACAAGGCTTCTTACGAGAAAAAGTTTGTCAGTTGTGCATGGTCGTACACACGCGAGCAAGTGAAACTTGTGAAGGAAAAAATTGCCCTTTAGTGTGTGGCCTTATATGGTCTTTACGGTTGCACTATGCAATTTTTCGAGCAATTTTAGTTGCAAGGGCATTGCGAAGCAACTTGCCCAAGTGATAGTTCCTTACCAATTGCGACACACGCTGGCTAATGCTGATTTTATGTGTAATTTTACAAAGAGTTCCTGCAGTGTAGTGTTGGCGCTGCCAAAAGTATAATCTGTCATGCTTTGTCCCTTCCAATCATTTTTGTAAGCGGCCCTTAACAAGCGTTTTCAAACCCCATTAACAAGTAGTGGTACACTTGTGTAATTATGTTGTTTGGCACAATAGCATATAAAAGAAAACAGTTAAATGAATTGTATAAATGAATGCTATCGGTAATGCGAGATATCTACAGTATAAGTCTTCTTTTTTAGATACACGTTCAACTCAATGGGAAGATCCCAGAGTAAAAACCGAAACTGCACCAACCAAAGTACGATTTGTTGATCTTAACGTATAGTATAAAACTATTTCAAGCCAAGTTTGGAGCCTGCTCGTGGCTTATGGAGCTAATTCACAGCTCACCAAAATCAGCCCCGCTATGGCTCTGTTCTGACTCGATGGGCTCGGAGCAGTTTCAATAAGCTTCGAGCTAGCTTTCGATTTAGCTCTAACCTTGCTCCATGGGCTCCAGGACTTGCTTCATAAATACCGAGCCGCCTTGTTGGAGCTTCATCTGTTTATGTAATGACTGGAATAAGAAAGTCTCACTCTGATCAGCTGTACGTGTTTTTAGGCTGTGCCGTATTCTCGAAGTTATAAAAAGAAATATGATCTCTTCCGATCGCGACTTCACAGACCTGTAAGTCAAGTCGATATGAAACATATTCAAACATTCGTTTGCAGTCTAGACCTTAATTGAATTGTATGCAGTTGTAGAAATTTCATCGTTTCTGGTTTTTTGAGGCGAGGGTATAAAAGGCTTGGCAAAGCTTTTTTTCTATATTCTATGTTTATGCAACCTTTTCCTCGTTGAAGATATATTCACCGGAGATATGGCATGAAGACTTAGACAAAGTTTTTGTTATATATTATTGTTCATATTAAGGGAACTTGTGGACGGTCAAAACAATGAATAATTTTCTTTTGTATACTTAGGCTATCATGCACTAGCAATGACAGAGTAGCAACGAAAAATATGTAATCTTTTTGATTACCAAATGTTGTTAATAATTTTACAAAATCTTGATTTTTTTCAGAAAAACGTTCCTAATAAATACGATATTCACGTGCGAAGAGATCAAGTGTTGGAGGATTCGTTCAGAGCAGTAATGAATGCCCCCAGTCCCGACTTCCTGAAAACGAGGCCATGGGTAATTTTTGATAGCGAAGTTGGCTTGGACTATGGCGGAGTTCAGAGGTGAGATATTCATTCGTTCCTTAACGTTTTGAAATGTTTTTTGACTACACAGAACAACTAATGATGGTCTAGTCCAAAAGCTTGTTAAATTCAGTGTATATTTATTTTGTATTTCTCGACAGGGAATGGTTCTATTTGCTTTCGAAAGAAGTTTTCAATCCCTATTATGGACTCTTTGAATATTCAGCAAAGTAAGATAGTCACATAATGTACTATATTTAATGAACTCATATAGCTACAATCATTCTACTCGCGTTTGTTTCAAGGCCCGTTTATACTTGCAATTTCCACCGCAAATTTGCTCATTTTATAGGATGTAGCAGAGTGAATCCACTCCTTCACTTCCTTTGAAATGGGAAAAAATTGCAATGAAAATCGCCAATGTAAACAGGGCTTTACCCTGTCTAATGTCAGATTATTTTACCTGCCAGAACTGAAAACAGTTTTCTTCTGTTTTCAGTGATACGTACACACTGCAAATCAACCCAAATTCAGGGCTTTGTAATGAAGAACATTTGAAGTATTTTAAATTTATTGGTCGAATTGCTGGTATGGCGGTGTATCATGGCAAACTGTTAGACGGTAAGCTGCGTTTAAATATACTGAAGGTAGATGATATTAGTCTGTCTTGAACAGTTTTTAGACTATGTGATTTTGTGCGGGGAGTGAGGAGAATGGAGTGTAGGTAGAAAGAAGATGGAACGAAAAAAGTAGAATGAAAGGAAAGATAGGTGGAAGTCAAGGAGAGCGAAAGAGGTATATATGTTAAGGAAGGATAGATGGTGTGGAAGGAAGGAAGAAGCAGTGGTGGGAAGAAATAAGGGGGTAACGAAGGGTGAAAGAATAGAAAGGGGGAAGGAAAAGGTGGGAGAAGAAGAGCTGAAGGAAAGGAAGGCAGTATAGTATAATGGGAAAAAAGGTGGTTTGAAAGGTGGCAATAGGAAAAAGGGCCGAGATGGAAGGAGGGGTAAGGGAAAGACGGAAGTAAAGCAAAGATGGAAGGAGGGGTAAGAGTAAGAGAAGATAGTAGGAAGGAAGGGTGAAACAAAGAAAGCGTGAAAGGAGTGAGGGAGGAGAGAGATGGGAAGGTGAAGGAATGAAGGAAGGGTTAAAAGAAGGGTGGGTGCTATGGCAGAAAGATCAGAATGTGAGGAAGGGACTTCTTCCCTTCCTATTTTTTTCTTCCACAACTTCTTTTTTCATTCATTTCTTTCTTACCACTCGTTTTCTCTCTTTCTGATGTAATCACGATTTAAGCAATACCTTTTTGTTCTCTAGCATTTTTTATCAGACCTTTTTATAAAATGATGTTGGGCAAAAGGATCGATCTTATTGATATGGAGAGTGTGGTTAGTATTGCATCATTGTCATACACAGCGAAGAAGGCACGATACATGAGATGAATACACCCAGAGGAATGTGTACTTGACAGGGATTTTCTGCCATACGCGCTTATAAATCTTCTTCTCCCATGCAAAATGTTTTCTAAAGGCCCGTTTACATGGGCGATTTTTGCTGCGATTTTTCTCCTCTTAGCGTATGTGATCGAGTAGGTTGACTGACAAGTGCATTAGCAAAATTGTTGGA
>JAOBYK010520344.1:0-12746 GCA_025434845.1 Phenganax subtilis
ATCAATCCTGAGAAAGAGACAGGTGCTGCTATAGACTTTATTGCTTCCCAAAACTACTTCTGTTGTTCCTCATCCTTGTCAATTTCTCACTAATGCTCAATTCTTCATGCAAGCACAATATACACCACTATAGTTTAAACACTACCTGGATAAGAGAGAGGTGCTGTTCTACTTGTTATTAAATTCCAAAACTACTTCTATTACTGCACAACCTTCTCGAGCCTCCTACTAACTAATCAATAGCTTACGTGAGCTGAATATAGCACTATATCTTAAACAGTGCCTGTACAAGAGGTTAGTGCTGCTCTAGTCTTTATGGCTTCCAAGAGCTATAGCTATGGCCCCTCCTCTTGATTAAACTTGCTGCCAACTGCTGGATACCAGACCTTCCAACTCCATGCATTTCTGTGAGACACACATTTTCTCATGCAAAATTGAAAAAATAATAAGCCATTTAGCTTTTTGTTTTCATGCTTCTCTTTGCAAGCAAATATAAAATACACACAATGTATGTGTACATGTAGTTCACTAGATTTCCCTTGAATCTCACTCATTTTCAAGTCACAAAGTTGGAAGGTCTGAGTGTAGATGTTACTCACTTTTCCTGTCTTCCTCCTTTTTCATTCAGTTCTAACCATGTTCGTTTTACCCCTCGCTCATCAGTCGTAGCTACTGATGTATGTGTTTCATCATCAATGTCCATAGCTTCCATAATTCTATATCTAAACAGCTATCTAGCTTGAAAACATCAATTCCTCACTTGTGCGAAAGCAGCAATGTTTTTATTAAAACGCGCAAAACGTTTGCGTAACTCTTTTTGGTTTTCAACGTCACTAATTTGAATACATTGCGCGCTCGAGAAAACATTCAGTTATATACATAGGTCAGCTCTCACTCTCAGGCCGCGCTCTTTTTCCGTAAAGAAGGTCTGAGGACGAGTGGGAGAATTGCACAATTCGAAGATTTTGATTCCATCATAATAATAATATCTTTTAAAAAATGCTCCGATCGAGACGTTTTATTCCTGTTTTTCTCAAACGAGTGCAAGTATTACAAACCAAGAGGGCTTTTGGGCGACTAACAGCTCTTCAACTTGGAAGATCTGTTCAACATTCGCTTTTACGGTAAGCTCACTCAAATGCTTAATAACGTTGCTTTGGTTGCAAACTGGTAGCTTTCGTATACATGTTCTGCGCTTAGTTTGCATATATTTTATCCATGTTTTGTTGCTCTTTTGTTGTGCAGGGGCTCGTCGAGGTTATGCTGTGAATCAAAGTTCTTAAAGCTGCAAGATTCACCCCGTCTATACAGCACGGATGGTATTTACTGATTTGGAAATTTAAAATGCAAGGTTGCTGTTGGTGTTTATTAATTGTATGTGAAATACATTTGAGTAAATTTTTCGTTCCAGCGCTTCCCTCTCATGTTCGTGTCCCACTTCCCGCACTGTCCCCCACCATGGAAGCGGGTTCAGTGGCGATGTGGTTAAAGGAGGAGGGGGAAAAGTTGGAAGAAGGGGATGTCCTAGTACAAATCGAGACGGATAAAGCAACGATGGATTTTGAAACACCAGAAGAAGGATACCTTGCTAAGATATTTGCACCAGCTGGAACTAAAGATGTCCCAGTTGGGAAGGTGCCTAGAAGTAGATGGTTCTTATTGGCCCATAAAGTTTGCCTCACCCTCTCTGTGATTGGTTAATTGAACATATCGTCTCGTTTTTAGTTACTCTGTATAATTGTTGAGAATGAAGAAGATGTTGCAGCATTTAAAGATTTTGTTGATGATGAAAGTGCTTCATCTAAAGTATGCACGAGTTTTTTTTACTCCCGTCATGGAGAGTTTTGCTGTCTCAGTGATTCCTTTATTATTTGGCCTCATTGTGCTCAAAGAGGTCAAAAAATTATTTTTGACGTTTTCATCATTCAATGTTTCAAAATCTATTGCATCAAGATACGTAATGACAATAAAAATATTTAGCTGGTTCCTTTTCAACTTTTTATTTTGTTTCACCAGCCAGCAGAAGCTGTCCCTGATGAAACGCCCCAACCCTCACCTCCCCCATCACCTCCTGCTGAAGCACCTCCACAATCTGCCCCACCCCCTAGCACGTCACCTCAGCCACCAACAATTCCTACCACACCCCAGGGAGGCTCTGAAGGCAGAGTGTTTGCAAGTCCTTTGGCCAGGAAACTTGCTCAAGAAAAAGGCATCGATTTACCTGTATGGATAATAAGATAATTATCGCAATTCTTTGGTGTTAAAGTCTTCTTATTTTATTTGCTCATTTCCACTTGTTAAGATGCATTTAAATGGAGTGGGTTTATATTTTTTGGTTTGCATCTGTCCAATAACATTCAATTTTGCTTGTGTGGAAGACTGAAATTTTGAACATATTTTTGTATTTGTTTTAGACTTTGTCAGGAACTGGCCCAGGGGGAAGAATTATTGCCAGTGATGTGGAAGCTAGTGCCCCTGCCGCAATACCAGTAAAACCCACTCCATCCGCTGTTGTTGGTCCAGGTAAAAAAGAAGGGCTTTCAGCGCAAGTGTGAGAAATTATTAGTGACAGTTTCGTTTTATTTTTTTGCTAGCAGGTGACGGAGAGTTCACAGATATTCCTCTGTCTAATGTCCGCAAGGTAGCCTGCTAACCTGCTTAATTTTGTGTGATATGAACAATATAATCAAGTTTCAGCACACACTAGCAGCTTCACTTTAACTTTAAACGTTTTTGTAAATTTTGAATTTTTTATTGTAGGTGATTGCAAAAAGATTGCTGGAATCAAAACAAACCATACCTCACTATTATCTTTCTGTTGATATTAAAATGGATGATATACTAGAGTAAGAATAAACTTATAATTTAATTGTGGAAGTTTTTAGCATGGAACATCCTCCAGAGCCTCATCCTGACAAATAGAATCATCTAGAGTTAGACAAAAGAAATTATGCAAGCAAGGCCCACCAATCTGCATTGTCTTGCAATTTGTAGACTTTTTTATCTTTGCTCATCTTTTGGTGGTTCTTTTAGGCTTAGGAAAGAACTGAACGAGCTTGGCGAGTCTGAATACAAGTTGTCAGTGAATGATTTCATAATCAAGGCCTCGGCTTTGTCTTGTAAAAAAATTCCTGAAGCTAATTCATATTGGATGGATGAATTTATACGACAGTAAGTAGAACACTAAAATACACGGCTTCGGTTGTAGTCCAAAAAACTAGAATTAGGTTTTAATATACGAACAATTGAATTGATGAATTGTTGCAGCTCAGCAAGAGTACTGGTTCTGCAAACTTTTTGCATGTCATAGTGAGACTATCACTTGAAAAAACATGCAAAATATAAACGAACTGTGTTTTCAAACTTTCATGCACGTATATTTAAAGTAAATCTTTAGACAAAGGCCTTAGTTGTGTTTGTGTTTCAGGAATCACAATGTGGACATTAGTGTAGCTGTCAATACGGACTCTGGATTAATCACACCTATAGTATTTAATGCAGATAAGAAGGTTGGTTAAATGTAATGCTGTTCGTTCTTGTGTTAGATAACTTGTAGTATGATTTGTGGGTTTTCTGTTTCTTCTAGGGTTTAAAGAACATCAATTCAGATGTTGTATCACTTGCAGAAAAAGCAAGAGCTAATAAACTTCAACCACATGAATTCCAGGTTAGACTTTTTCATGTTTTCATTTTGTTTTCATACATTCGTTGACCTGAATAAAACTATAAAATTTCAGCTGTGTCTTTAGTTAACTATACAAGCAATGCGTTTTAAAATGCTTTAGGGTGGAACGTTTACCATCTCAAATCTTGGCATGTTTGGAATAAAAAACTTTGCTGCTGTCATTAATCCTCCACAGGTACAACAATTCATGTGCTTACGGGATGCTTTGGGCAAATTGTGGAACAAAAGTTTAAGCATTCAGGAAAACTTGATATCGTATATAAACTAGTTTTTTGCTACTTTAGTCATGTATTCTTGCTGTTGGTCTGACTGAAAAGAGAATAATCCCTGATGATAAATCTGAACTCGGGTAAGACTGTAATGAGATAACGATGTGAACTCTTTTCATTATATGTGTAGTACTGGTAGTCTTGTATGTGATGAAAAACACCTAAGAATAAATTTCATTTGCTTGCTCTTATACTGGTAGAAACTTCTGAATTTGATCACCATTCGCTGCCCTGCGAGGCTTACTTAAACCCAGCTTTACTGTGGTGGTATTCAAATTATATTCATAACATTTTTTCTCTCATTTAGTTTCAGTCAAGCGATGATGCTGAGTGTAACACTAAGTTGTGATCATAGAGTGGTCGATGGTGCAGTGGGTGCCCAGTGGTTACAACATTTCAAATCATACCTAGAAAAACCTGCTACTCTTCTGTTGTAATGACATCTGCAAGGAATATATGACTGCATTTCCCAGGATTAATTGGCCTAGCCAGGAATTTGCCTGTCTATGTTAATAATTAAGTTACTTGACAAAAATTAACAAATTTATAGCCCTATTTTATTATTAGAGCATCTCATGTACATGTATAATTGTCAAGAAAACACCAGCTTCTGTTCTGTATGTTTTGAACATGTTTCATATGAATTCTAATTGGTCTAATATGTTCTAATTGTAATATATGTTCTAATCTCTATTTTGTTACCTGTTCTAATCATCATAATCTATTTCTTTCCTTCTAGGGCTCATGCTTCGTGAGAACTCACTCATTGTGTTTGCCATTTTGTGGAATTCTTCCCATTTTATACTTTCCAGAGATTTTTGCATCTTCACCTTGGCCTCAAGTTGTAAGCATCGACTTTCAACCTCCCGAAGTTGAACTTTCAAATCACTCAGTTCCTCGTTGCGTTCGTCCAACTGCAAAAACACATACAGGTATATACAATGTAAGACATTGTGCATATTAGACATAGCTCTATCAGTTATAGACTGTTTTTCTTAGAGGCTTATCATGGTGACATAATTTTCCACCTGTGATTGCAGATCACATATTTCATCAGTGAGCAAAACCTTGTCTCGTTTTAATGTGATATTTTCATCATTTTGAATCGTGTTTAAGCTCTGTAGTTCTTCTACGTTGCTTTTCAATTTGTTCTTGCTTAATCTCACTGAAATACACAACAGAATGGAGTTGACATTTTGCCTGATAACCAGATGATTTGAAAAGCCATTAAAAGTTTTAACTTATACCATGAATAGCACTTTGTTCTTCTCGAGTTAACTATAACATAAACAAGTTGTAATTGGCCAACTAAGTTCATTTATTTATACTAAATGGTTTTATAAGTTTGTTTCAAACTTTTTATAGTCCAGTAAGAGTCACCATCAAGTAAAAATATTTTGAAAAGTTCTGCCAACTAATAATATTTCTTCTTTTCTAGGCCTGGTGAAGACCCATGATTATTTCTACTTTTCTTGGACATCTTTTCAATGTGTTATTCCCACCTTTTGTGTGGCTTCTTTGTACTTGAGTCGTTCATTCCTCAGCTGCTCCTGGGCATTCTGTAGCTCACGTTGTAGTCGTTTTTCACTGTCCTTAAGAGTGACAAGTTCCTGGATGTTTGCTTGTCGTCTCACGACCTTTTCTTCTTGATGAGCACGATCCTAATTGAACAAGTGAGTACGAAGCTATGATTGCCATTGGTGAAGACACTAGTATTGACTAAAGTAGGTGCTCTGTTTATCAAATCAACATAGAGAGGTGTGATTGTAAACTTACAGCATCGATCATTTTTCGTAATTCAACAACTTGGGCGGACAAAGCTGCATTCTCTTTAATCAATACTGTGCAGTCATCTTGAATCTGGGGCAGAAATCATTATGTTCACTTGTTAGAATTTACATACAAATATCATCAACTGTTGTGACGTCATTCCATGACTGTGATGTCATTTTTACTGTGTTGTCATGTCATTCTTGAGATATCCATACTTTGACTCGAAGAGTTCTGTCTTGTTCGGAGCTGATTTCTTTCTGTCGAGCGTCCAAACGCAGCTGTCTTATTTCTTCCTGAAAAATAGTTTAAGAATTTATCAAGACACACTGGCAAAATCACAATGTAGACATTTAGAACTAATTGTAGGTTGTTTATTAAAGTTCATTTAAGTAAGTCCATCTGTTTGGTAAGAGAACTTTATTAAAAATCTCCTCTATATACCCTCAACTCTCGTCCAATCTCTTCTTTGCTTTTCACGTCAGATTGAAAGAATCGTTCTTCCATTTCGCGCAGTTGAGTTTGAAATTTCAAACCTTGAGAACGACTTTCTTCTAACTGAATTCTGCAACGAGTCAACTCTTCCGTCTTGTCATCCAGCTACAGCAAAGAAATCGAGAGTAGAACTGGATCGCTTTGAAGAACAGTTTAGGACTGATAAAGATATTGCTTATGTAACCTGGACTCTCAGCATTGTTATTCTTTCTTCAGCATCATGCAAAGCATTAATGCCTTTGCTTGCTTCTGTTTCAACTTGCTTTACGTGAACTTCTCGTCTTGAACTTTCTCTTTCGTAATTGTCTTTGGATTTCTTTAATGATACAATTTCATTAACCAATTGTCTCTTTTCATGAGCATGAGCCTCTGAAATTGAGATGAAGTATTTTTCAATGCTGATATGCCAGATAAAATTTTGTTTTAGACAGGCTTTACCTTCAACATCTTTTAATCTCCGTAATGCTAATTCTCTTTCGTCTTCTAGAACATGAATGGCTGATTCCTGTTTAGACAGATCTGCGATTCGATTGTCCAGTTCACTTTGAAGAGACTAGACAAAGTACCATGTCATTGAGTAAACTATCAATCATTAAACAACTATCCTCTCATATTTACCCGAAGTTTCCTCATCATTTTGTCTGCCTCTTCCATTACTCGAGGTGGAATTGCTAGAGGAGGTAGAATAGAGGGTTAAATTTGGCCTCAAATAGAGTAAGTTTTACAATATGGAAGGGGGAGGGGTTGGCTTTAGCAAACATTGATGCCAAGTAAAGACAGTGTGTCACCTGTTGCTTTTTTGGTTTGCTCTCGTCTTTTTCAAAAGTCAAGGAAATTTATGGTCTTTTATATGAAAATACTCTTCAAGTATTTGGGGAGAGCAGTTATAAAAATAGGAATTTGGTTTCCTCCCACTGCTATCTCTCCATACTTGCTTTTATTTTGTAAGTCTATGGTACATTGTTATTGAAGTATTAAAGTATTAAGTGTTATAAATCCACACCAGTGGTCATAGACTAAGTACTTATTGATGGGATACAAGTAATTGGCTTCTAATTCAAGAAAATAAATTTGCTGTTGTAAGTTTCTGATGTATTCATTTTCAATCTTTGACAGTTCTCCAGTGGATAGTCCCGTCCTAGAAAGTAAAATTATCTGACAATAGACAGACTGAACGACAAATTAGAGTGCGTTTGGGGGTGCATTGTCACTCAATTAATTAAACAAGTGTATAGTTGAAAGTACTGTTCATATTTAATACTTACTTTCTGCCAGCATCGAACGAAGCTGCGAGGCCACGATTAGACGATGTTCTGTAATCTCTAGCACTGGATTTCAACAGTGAACCAGGAGCGCTCTTTCGCAACGGGGAAGCTGCAGTAATACACCACAGAATTACAACAGAAAACTCAAGAATTACCATTAGGTTAAATAGCAGTTTTTTATATTCACACACTTACTTGATCGCTTCGTTTTTGAGCGGTTAAATGTTGCCATCTTTGCAGTATTATAAATTCGGCTACGAGATTTGTAGTTATTTATTTTATTAAACTGTCTTTCTAGCGTCGTCAGTTGCTAGGCAATTTGACACTGACCGAAAATATTATTGGATTATGTTGTTTCCTTGACCTCGTTTTATAACTGGAATAACATTTACCTATAGGAATACTTCATCTTGTGTGAATATGGCCCTTTAAAGTTTAAAAGCATTTTGGTGTTTTCAAACTTATTTTCACTACAAAATGTTATCAAAATTGATTTTCTTTGGACATTTCGTTTTAATTTGTGGCACAGAACGTACAGTTTTCCAAAAAGAAGGTATTTACGTCGTGAATGACGGCTAGTTTCGTTCTTAGAAGTGTTTATGTAAAATGTCTGATAGTCAACATGATATTTCTTGTGTAATTTCTCTCTTTGTTTTCTGTAATGTGCAGCTGTGAGGATAGGTGTACTTTTGTGTGGTATAACTCTCACAAAATAAAATACCGGAAGAGTTTACTCTATTGCCAGACAAGTTTACTGCACACAGAGACACTATTGCCTTGACAATGTTGCCAATGTTGTTTTCAACTCATTTTGCAACTCGGTTGAAATAAAATATTGTTTTTCTAGATTCCAAACAGAAAAGTGAAAACAGTGCAACCTTCTTGACAACTAAGCCACATGAGTCAACAAAGTCTATTGATGACCGGTTAAATTTGTATGACGAACAACTAATGAGAAATGGAATACAAAATGTGAAAGCTAAGAGTATTTCAAACCATTTTGATATTTCTACCAAAAATCAATGTGAAGAAATCAATGAGACTTGTTTGAAAACATGTGAATACGATTATTTCAATGCTACTAAAGTTGAACAAACAACTAATGCCCAATTGCAAAGAAGTGGAAGTAGCTCTGACAAGCACACACATTCAGAAGTTAACAACAGTACTTTAGCAGCAAATATTTCTGATGCAGATACCTATATGAACAAGGCAAATGCTCCATCCCGGAGCTGTGTTAAATATAACACTACTCAACAAGGCGTAATAATTTTAAAAGACAAGAACGACTTTTCATGGTGGTTACATGAGCTAAACAACACTATGAGTTGTGCTGTTGTCTTGTTCTATGCAAACTGGTGTTATTTCTCTGCAACTTTGGCTCCTATTTACAATGCTGTTGGACGGGCATTCACTGGTATACCAATTCTAGCAATTGATGCTTATACATACAATAGGTAATATTTAGCATTTTTCTCTCATATAAATAGTAACGTTGCCTGGCTTACTCTACCTTAATCTCAGTTATTTACCCTAACATCAGTGAATTTTACTTTTTTCAGCCTCAACACTAGATATGGTATTGTTGGTGTTCCAACTATTATTTTATTCCAAGAAAGCAGACCTGTGGCACGTTTCAATCTTACAAGAAGCTTTAAAAACCTCGTAGAATTCATACACCAAAACACAGGTTAATGTCTCATTTGATAAATTGCTACCAGCAAAATATGGATACCAATAAGAGATGACTGTTGCTGGAATTCTGGAAAGAACAGTTTTGAATTGATAGAGCCATCCAGTGTAAATATAGTTAATTTGGTTTAAGTTTTCACACTGGATTGAAAAAAGATGACATTACTGGATCTTTAGGTAGAACAGGATTGAACTGATTGAATTATTCAGTGTAAATATGGTTTAATTTTTTCTCTTTTTTTAGGCATGCATTTCAATGACTCAGTAGCAGTGAGTCCGATTGATTATGAATCAGGACCGTTACCAAGTGCTCCTTCTAATCAATTCAATTTTCATCTTTTGGCTTCACTGTGTTACTTGATTTGTATGGGTATGTTTCTGATGTGGCGCTGGCAGTATACACCAGTATTTGTGGAGTATTCCACATCAGTGTGGAGGGTGGTAACAACATTGTTAGGAAAAGCAGAAAGGGAGAACACAGACGTAACGACTTAGACCAGCTTTTGACCAATGGCAACACCAGCCTGACAATTTCGTCATGTCATGCTATGCAAATTTTTTTGTGTGCGTAGACTGTAAAGACAATCAATTTCTGAAGAAATGCATAATGATGATGATGGAAAATTTGCGTAGCATAACCAAATTTTCAGGCTGGCTTCACTGTTAGTTTTGCCATGGCATGTTGGTATGATAATATGAAGCAAAGACTAGCAACTGATCTGAAGTACACTTTTGAAGCTGATATAGTCATGCATTGCTTGTGTCTGTGAGAATTGTTGCACAATTTGGGATACAATTGGAAATGTTGAAAAATTCCTTAAAAAGGGACACATTATGATAGAACGTAAAATTTTCAGAGTTTTCAGAACATTTTGTATGGCTCAAAAATGACTTTTTGGGCAAATAGATCGATTTCTAATGCCTGGAACGAATTTGGGACGGTTTGGCGCAGCATTTTGAAGTTTTGAAAAATGTTGTGAAAGCAAGGGCAAGAAATTTTCAAGTCAGGATCACAGCTACTTGCACTTTTTCCTGGGGAACATCAATGTACATTGACATTTATTTATTACTAATAGAACGCTAAGACTTCTATTACTGAAAATATAAAATTTGCAATGGGCTAATTAAAAATTTCAAAAATTTTCAAGAAATAATTAATATAACAAGGTCCCTTACTAAATTTGAAAAGCCCAATGCTGTCCCAAGGTAAAATTTTCAAAGTTTTTCCAACATGTTTTAATGATCAGAAAACGACTTTTTGGGGGAAACATGCCCATTAGTAACGCTTAGGAAAAATTTGGAACGATTAAATAGGACGCAAATGGAAATGTCGAAAATTTTCGTAAATAAGTACCAGTCATTTTCAAATTGTTTAAAATGTGTTTTCATGATTCGAAAACGATTTTTTTTTGGCTGATATATCGATAACTAAGGCTTAGAAGAATTTTGAGGCACTTTAGGACGCAACTGAAAAATTTCGAAAGAGTTCATGAACTTGTATGGTTACGAAGCCAAGCTGTTTAACAAGGCGAATCTCTTGCGTGTGGAGTCGAGGGCATCATTGGAATCTATTATGTAACTGGTACCGGATTAATACAACGTGGTTTCAAAAATCCGTTACCTAACTACTTTGATTGATATTGGAACAATAACAAAATTCACGCTGGTATAGTTAAATCAAAGTACTTTTATTAAATTGGTAGTATTTTAACCTTATATGTTTAAGACTTTTATCTTCTCTCATTATCAGTTTTATCTACTAATTGCTATACACTGCTGTTATTTGGAAACAAAAAATATGTATTATTTATATACTAGCTGTGACCTGTTGCATTCACTTTAAAAGCTGCACTCTTTGAATTGATACTTATACAATAACAACTATTTATAATATAAAATTATCTAATGATCTAAACATGTTTTAAAGATTTAAAAGAAGTGTTTTGGCTGATATACCCTAACATTTACTTTTTAACGCCAAACTTTTTCACTCAATTATTTTCAAAGATGCGAAGTGTGTTAATCTTTGTCCTTTTTTTACAATTTTATCCTCGAACAAGCAATGGCTCAGCGTACACAGCTATGACAAGATTACGAGATCTAGCGCTGATGGAGAATACTCTTGTACGGTCATTAGATGAATTTATCGCTGCAGAGAAAGCAAAATTGGATGAAACTATGAAAACAGCTGAACTTATCAAACTCTCGCTGGGAAACAGGACAACTAGTAATCCGAACGAAATATATGGTAGTCCTATTGCAGTCTACACTTTGTTTAAAAGAATTATATATTACTGGAAGGGTTTGGAGAATATTGCCAGAACCAACAATTCAAGAGGTATTTATTTTTAGTTTAGTTTAGTTTTTAGTTTATATATATATAGCTACTTTGCAGCGTATAAGCTGAAATGCGTAACTATTTACAATGGTTTGCTAATGTATACATTATGTATATGAATATGTATTACCTTAAACTGCCTATTTTTACAACAATCGATATTTACTTTCCTAACTGTTTATCCTAGCCCACCCTGTCAACTTCCCCTGTAGGAGGAAACCGGAGTACCCGGGGAAAACCTACGACTTTCGGCAGAGTAGTGAAACTCTTTTCACTTGAGAAAGTTAAGTCCGAGCTGAGAATCGAACCCACAACCTCAGTGGTGAAAGACACAAGATTCACAACCTCAGTGTGAATCTTTGTCGAGAAATTACTGTGAGGAAGGCATTGCAAGTTTTTCACAAGAAACTGACTTCATTCGCGACGTCGACTGTTGGGTGTTTCTTCTGTTTTGAATAAACTTGAGTTTCAAAAGTTTGTTTCAGTTTCATTCAACTGTTGTTTCCGCAATATATCATGTAAAAACCTGGGTGACAACACCGGAGTTTACTTACAAGGCCTGCATGATTTTCAACACCAACGTTCGTTAGTCATAGGCACTAAAACAACTTGACTTGTGAATAACAAACGTATCATCTTAATTTATAGAAATCTTGGGACAGTTAAAGGACTTTCAGCCATATTTTCCAACGGTTGAAGAAGATCTGTATGGATCAATATCTGCGATCTTTCTTCTTCAAGATACATACAACATCTCGGCGAAAGATATGGCCAGCGGCAAAATACCGGGTGAGTTGAACACTGCTTTGTTGTATGATTGATGCCCCCAGCCATTCATCATGATTAATACACTTCTGCAGGCTACATTCGTTTTCATCTTTGAAAAGTGTTCTTTTTCGCAAATCTGACACTTTTAGTAGGAGCTTCTAATATCACAACTCTCGTACGCTTGACTTCAAGTTCTAAATTAAAATCTCGGCCAAGAAAAAGCGGTAGACAAGTCTGTACCATTGAGGATACCGTTATGTGATAGTTAAATGAATATCTTAATTAGGCTTGAATGCGCGAGTTTGGTTGTGTTCTTATTTAACTCTAGTTAACTTTAACAACATTTAAGGCTCTTACAGACGAGCAAATTTTCTATGACAAAATTTTATGTTACCATTTTTTGTGACAAATGCCCATGTGTACGTGCAACAAATTTTCTATGACAAATTTTTCATGTGGCAAAT
>JAOBYK010520455.1:0-12741 GCA_025434845.1 Phenganax subtilis
TCTGAGACGTAGAAAAGAGTTCCATTAAGAAAACGCACATGTTGTATGCAGTTAAACAGTTCATCTTCTGAGCGACTTTGCCTAGAAACAAAACGCTCGTGGATGATTTATATATATTTAAATAAAGCTATTGCAACTTTTGTAAGTTCCAAGAGAAAAATGCTATAAAAATATTCTTAAAACGTCAGATATTTCTCTGATTCATTGTAAAGTGTTCTTCAATTAATTTAGTTCAAAGAGAACTGTAAAATTGGTTCAAAACCTTGGTAAACTGCTCCCAACGCCTCCTGCTTGAAGCTTGTTCGATAAGCAGAATCTGAGAAATTTCATTTAAATACCCGTATAAAACTGCTGATTCTGCTATATATGTCGTATCTTACACCAAGTATGCTGATATTTCCGGAATCAAAACGAGTCGATCGATTGCGAAATATGTAAATTCGTTTAATTTTCGAAGACGAAATACTCGAAAACTGCAGGTTTCTGAAGGTGAAAACAAGTGAATTTAGACTTTCTATGGTTTATCCTAAATTTCTATAGTGTTTTAAAGTAGTACCCGAAAGGGGGCAACGAAAATCGTTTTCTAAGCGACTTTTCGTGCCAGAGAATACGTCCTACTACACGTATTCCTTGAGAAACGTGAAGGTGTGAAACATTAACAAGTGCAATTAAGTCAAGATGATTACCAGATGAACGCAATGGTAATATAAAACAATTCTACCGTGAAAAGAAGAAAAAAACAAATGACAACACTTAATTACAATAAAGAAAAGTATAAATAAATAGCAATTAGTAAATATGACCCAGGATATTAGCCTAAACAATCTGAAACATATGTGTTAAATCTAAAAGTAAGACCGTGCTGTAGAATTTTAAGGATCCTAAATTAACATTGAAATAATCAAATATACTCGATATGCTCCAAATTGCAGCAAATAGATGTGTTAAAAACCACGCGGCAAAGGATTTTGATCAGATAAAAGTCGCTTTTTCTACTGCTTTACATATTTGAATTAAAGTTTGAGGCCACATCGTTTTACATGTTACACTTTGTATTGATGTAAGTGAAGTATTCTTGACTGAGGAATTAAAGGCCATGTTACACGGTGCAATTTTTTCTCGCAACTTGCAATGCAACGGCTTGCGTTGCAAGTTGCAAGGTAGATTACGCCGTGTAACACTCCTGGTTTGCAACTTGCACTGCAATGAAAACTTGCATTGCAAGTTGCGTAAAAAGCTGAACCAGCCTCAGAGACAAGTTGCACCGTCTAACATCCAAATCTGCAACTTGTCTCGCAATATTCACGAAATTGGTCAATAAGAATGCAGAAGAGCCTGCGATCAGGTTGAATCAATAGAACCAATACACCTTTCATACGGCTTGTAGCACTCCTTGCAGCCGCCACCTTTAACGAATCATTGCAGGTCGCTAGCCGGTCTAGCATATCACTGCGACTTGCAATATTTATTTTTGAAAACATTGCATTGTCAGTTGCAAGAAAAAATTGCACCGTGAAACATGGCCTTAATATGAAGCTGAAATTTTAAAGGTGCTGTGGTGCAAAATAACTTTGTGTGGTTATGTAATCAAGATTTGATTCACTTGTAGCCACGTGCACATTGAAAAATCATAACTTGATTATTGGTCCAGAAAATACATAAATTATAGCCATTATTTCACAATGTGATCAATTTAAGTATTTTGAATGTTGGCATAATCGTTTAAAATAAATAAAAGATTTTTGTGGAATATTATTTGCGCAAAGATTTTCGTCTGTAAGCCCAGATCTAAATCAATGACGCTCTGGGCATACGGACAAAAAGCTTTACACTGATAAATTCGCGCGGTGCTTCGACAAAAATCGAATGCTAATCTGAGAGTAGTATAACCCCCCCATCCAGCGCCAGAAGTGACGTCACACATGAAGTAACTGGAAAGAAGGAGGTAACGTTACCAACTGAGGTAACATGACCGTGCACGTGCAATGCACGTGAATCTGGTAATGTTACCAGCTAGCGTGGTCGGACCTCTGCGAAGACATAGCAAAGGATCAAAATGGCGATAATTTATGCTGAATACGGGTTTGAAGCAGATTTTCGTAGTATAAAATAAGGTGTTGGAGTGAAAACAGCACAATATTCTTGTGGTTATAGTGATAGTATTATGAAGTGCTTGCATAAAAGAACACATAAACCGCATTTCATACAATTTATTAAAAACATGAACAAACAACTTTGCATTGACATGACATAGTGACTAAAAAGAGAGCTATTGGTTTTATTTTTTGTCTTCTCCGTATCGTTGCATGGCCAAGGCTTCTTTTGCATAAGCTCGAACCGTAGGCTCGTCTTCGTGTAGTTTCACCCACTTTATATGCCCAGTAGATTTGTGCCTGAGTTTGACTGGCCAATACTGCTCGTCGTTGATCTGAATGTTAGGACGATTAAGATCAAATTGATTCCGCGATGTATTATACATTTCTATAACAACATATCCCTTGGGAATAGCACGAACGACCTCAGCTTTGTCGGTGAACTCTAGCCACTCGGCAATAGTTGCATGCGACCATGTAAGATAATTCTGCGGTGTAGGTCGTTTTTTCCCTGACGTGGTTTTCGCTGGTGTGGACTCCACACTTTTGACTATTGTGAACTCTGCACTTTTGACTGGTGTGGACTCTGTTCTAGTTTGGATGCCAAAGAGATAAACGTGGCAATCGCCAACAGGTCTCCAACAACTTGCTTGTCGGCCGGCGTGTCAGGCTTGTTATCCACCAACAAGTATCCGAAAGGTTTTTCGGTCTCATTGTAATAAGCAGTCATGAATCCGTCTCTGTTCTTGTCAAACATTCGCTCTGCAATGATGCCAATTTGCTTCCTATCACTAGGACTTCGGAAGAGTGCCAGGTATTGGGCATTTCGGCTGATGTCAGTATTAAATTTTCCCTTGGGAAACATGTTCTGGAGCAAAAGGATTACACTGGCATTTCTATGACGATCTTGTATAAATAATCCAGCTACCATAGGACTATCCGTGGCTTCGGCCATCAGATTATCCAGTATGATGATGTTGTTGTACTTAGTATTAATCTCATTCAGATCCTCGGACAATTTGGGCAAACTTTTCTCAAACCGAATACTTTTCCCTAGGGATGTTTTCAAGTCGTTGTAACGTTCTTGCCATTGATTGTAGCACCAACGAATGTATACACTTTTTTGCTTCTCGTACACAATACGTTTGTTTTCCAAAATTTGCTGGGCGAAGAATGTCTTTCCACATTGAGTAGGACGCACGACCATGAGCGACAATTTGTGGCGGAAGTTGAAGTCCGTATAGGGTTTGGTGGTCAAAGATGCAGGTGGCACGGTTCTTGTTGGTTTGAAAACAGGACTTGTTTTCTTTCGAATACATCTCCTTTCTTTTAGACTGCGTGTTGGTCGTGCAGGTAGCAAACTTTGGTGGTGGTGGTTATGCGATGTTGAAAACGCTGCTCTTCCTATAGCCACTTTCTCCTTTCCTCTCCGTATAAACGATGTACTTGACGCATGTGATCACTCAAATACCGAAGACCAGGCTTGTTACAAACAGGACAGTCTCTCTTGTGCTTATACGGCATGTTGACATCAGGAAGCTCAATCACAAGTGACCAAACATAAGTGTGTCAAAACATTTATATTTTATACCGGTTGATGTAAGGTCGATGAGGGGTCGATGTGGGATCGATTTAGGGTCGATGTGGGGTCGATGTGGAGTCGATGAGGGGTCGATGTCAGGTCGATGTGGGGTCGATGTCAGGTCGATATGTGGTCGATCTGGATGTGACTTTGATCCAGACAAAGCCAATGCCCTTAAATCCATGCATATGCTGTTCGTTGAGTCATTTGAAGGTCGCCCTCGGTGCGATCATGAACTGCCAATATTGTGGAAAAGAATTCGTTCGAGCTTATAATCTTGAAAAACACGAGGAGGACTATTGCCCAAAGAAGGATCAAGAAGAGAACATGTTTCAAACAGACTCGTCTAGCCAAGATGCCGAAGACAATGTTTCGACGGCTTCAACTTGCGGGTCTGGTAGCGAGTCAGAAACAGAACCGGATCCTTGGTTACCAATGATAGAAAAAGCAAAGCAACACAGTAATGTTGCTTTTGAGGAAACGAAAGACAGCCTCTTACGCAGCGGTCTAGATGAGCAATCTGCGAAGGAGAAAGCGTTTTCTAATTTTCTGCCAGATCTCCAGAAAGAACTGGAAAATATCTATAAGCAACGTCTCTTGTGGATGACACAACTGAAAAAAGATCCAGTACATAAGAAAATAATGGAGACAAAGAATGCGCTCGTGCACAACGACGACTTTGATCCTGATGAAGCCCTGGAAGCAGCTATTGATAAGAGAAAGTTTCTTATAAGAAAGCTTCTAAAGGGTTACGAGCTTGTTGAAGAGGATGATTAGAATTTACGGTCCTTATTTCTGGTCACTTGTTGATTGAGAACAAATGGTATATTTATAAAGTAAAAAATGCCAGTGGCATGTAGGGATCCTTCGATACGGCTCAGTTGGCAGAGCGGGACTGTAGAGTTGTAATTGATATCCCTAGGTCGCTGGTTCAAATCCGGCTCGAGGGATGTTTTTCTTCCTTTTACAAGCCTTGGCCATGCAAAGCCAGAACTACAAAGTGACTACGGTTTCCTAATGAAGCCGGACCTTTTTCAGGTTAATACCAAGTGTTTGTTCATGTTTTTAATAAATTGTATGAAACGTTTATGTGTTCTTTTATGCAAGCACTTCATAATACTATCACTATAACCACAAGAATATTGTGCTGTTTTCACTCCAACACCTTATTTTATACTACGAAAATCTGCTTCAAACCCGTATTCAGCATAAATTATCGCCATTTTGATCATTTGCTATGTCTTCGCAGAGGTCCGACCACGCTAGCTGTTAACGTTACCAGAGTCACGCGCATTGCACGTGCACGGCACGTCACTTCAAAGGGTAACGTTACTTTCCGGTCCCAATGTGTGACGTTACTTCCGGTCCTGGATGGGGGGCCTTATACTACTTCTGAGAAACATAAATAAATATTAGACAGCAATCAGACTCCAAGTTTGTTTACAGTGCACTTTAGTTCATTATCTCTTTACTGACTTCAATACCACAGAAGAAAAGATAATCGTTAAATAAGTTAATCATAAATGAGACAAATCATTGATTAAATCATCAAATAACATCTTAATGAGTAATAACTTGCTCGTAATGAGATGCACCACAAACGGTTACGATTTCATTAGTTTCACTGTGTGAAAGACGAATAATTATTCAATAGTCATGTATATATGTAAAGGTTCGATAAAAAAGTTTATTTCTTCTACAGCGCTCTGTACTTGGCAGTATTTTGAAGACTCATGGAAGTAAAAGTGAAAATACTTGAAACATAATTTGGCTGTTGCTTTACATCCTTAAATTAAATTTGTGACTATATTGTTTTACCTTTTCCAGTTTCTATCAAGGTGGGTGAAGTGTTCTTGACCGACGTTCTCTTATCTGCACGCATTTTTATTGCAGTTGTTGCTGTGAAAAAAAAAACACAAGTAATATGAAACTGAGTTTTCAAAGGGGCTGCGATGCAAACCACTTTCTGTGGCTGATGACGATTTCAATGATGCATGACATTATTAACAATACCGATTTGTAACTGTGAAGTTAAATTACATAAGTGAAAGTCTCTAATACAATACGAATCTAGGATCTGATTCGCTTGTAACTACACATTAAAAATCAAAGAGTGATTGTTGGTATTAAAAACCACTAACAAATAATTGTTTCATAACGTGATCTATGGTTGTAAGTTTTTTGAATGTTGGCATAATCATTTACAATAAGTAAAAGTGGAATATTATTTACGCAAAGGTTTTTGTCTGTAAGGCCAGATCTGCACCGATGAGGCTCCGGGCATACAGACGGAAGCTTTGCACAGATAAATTGGCGTGGTGCTTCAACAGAAATCTTATACTGATCTGAGAAACATAAAAAATTATTAGAGAGCAATAAAACTGTAACTTTGTATACAGTGTATCATATTTTATTTTGTCTTTACTGACTTATATATCGTGGAAGAAAAGGAAAGTTTTAAAAACAAATTAATCATTAAATCAGAAAAACTCATTGATTAAATCATTAAATAACATCCTAATTTGCAATAATTCGCTCATGAGTTGCATCACAAACGGTTACGATTTTGCAGGTTTTCACAGTGTGAAAGACGAGCAAGTATTCAATAGTCATGTATATATGTAAAGGTTTGATAAAAAAGTTTATTCCTTCTACAGCGCTCTGTACTTGGCAGTATTTTGAAGACTCATGGAAGTAAAAGTGAAAATACTTGAAACATAATTTGGCTGTTGCTTTACATCCTTAAATTAAATTTGTGACTATATTGTTTTACCTTTTCCAGTTTCTATCAAGGTGGGTGAAGTGTTCTTGACCGACGTTCTCTTATCTGCACGCATTTTTATTGCAGTTGTTGCTGTGAAAAAAAAAACACAAGTAATATGAAACTGAGTTTTCAAAGGGGCTGCGATGCAAACCACTTTCTGTGGCTGATGACGATTTCAATGATGCATGACATTATTAACAATACCGATTTGTAACTGTGAAGTTAAATTACATAAGTGAAAGTCTCTAATACAATACGAATCTAGGATCTGATTCGCTTGTAACTACACATTAAAAATCAAAGAGTGATTGTTGGTATTAAAAACCACTAACAAATAATTGTTTCATAACGTGATCTATGGTTGTAAGTTTTTTGAATGTTGGCATAATCATTTACAATAAGTAAAAGTGGAATATTATTTACGCAAAGGTTTTTGTCTGTAAGGCCAGATCTGCACCGATGAGGCTCCGGGCATACAGACGGAAGCTTTGCACAGATAAATTGGCGTGGTGCTTCAACAGAAATCTTATACTGATCTGAGAAACATAAAAAATTATTAGAGAGCAATAAAACTGTAACTTTGTATACAGTGTATCATATTTTATTTTGTCTTTACTGACTTATATATCGTGGAAGAAAAGGAAAGTTTTAAAAACAAATTAATCATTAAATCAGAAAAACTCATTGATTAAATCATTAAATAACATCCTAATTTGCAATAATTCGCTCATAATGAGTTGCATCACAAACGGTTACGATTTTGCAGGTTTTCACAGTGAGAAAGACGAGCAATTAAGTATTCAATAGTCATGTATATATGTAAAGGTTTGATAAAAAAGTTTATTCCTTCTACAGTGCTCTGTACTCGGTAGTATTTTGAAGATTCATGGAAGTAAAAGTAAAAATACTTGATACATAATTTGGCTACTGCTCTATATCCTAAAATTAAATTTTGTGACTATATCGTTTTACCTCTTCGAGCTGGTATTGAAGTGGGTGAAGTATTCTTGACTGAGGTTCCAGTATCTGTGTGTATATGCATTGCAGATGTTGCTATGTAAAAAAACCAAATTAATACGAGGCTGAATTTTTAAAAGTGCTGAAGAGTACATCAAGATTTGACTCACTTGAAGCTACATTACTAAATCATAGATTGATTATTGGTTGCAGAACATGCATAACAAACAAGTATTTCATAGTGTGATCTATAGTTGTAAGTTTTTTAAATGTTTTTATAATCGTTTACAATAAATGAAAGAATTATGTACAACTTTACGCAAAGGTTTTGATACGTAAGCTTTGATCCCTAAATAACATCTTCATGAGCAATAACTATCTCAAAAAATGAGATAGGCCGTACGCTCAACGCAATCAGGGGCGTAGGAAGCTTTGAAAAATTGGGGGGACGACCGCCAGGAAGCAGCACCATGGTTGGTTGAGAAATTTTGAGAATTTTAAGGCTCTAGATCGCTGCAAATGACCGTTTTCAAGCAACATACAGTCAATATAGCAATGCTTCCTATTTTTTGGGGGGGCGGGGGTTAAACTCTCCCAATTTAAATTTTGTGGTGGTTCAAGAACCCACCAGCCTCCCCGTTACCTACGCTTATGTACGGAATCATCGTTTAAGTGCGTAGGCCACCATCGGGAGCTACACCGAAGTTTCAGGATACTAAGATTATTTTTCCAAGAAAGGACTAGCTTCTGGCTGTTGGCACTCTCAAACTGTCTCAAATAATCTAAGAAATCGTGTACAAGTTTCCGCTTTTAGTGATTCGGCGTTCTTTAATGTTAATGGTTGCCATTTTGATTCTACCTCGATACATGGCGTAATTTAGCCCGTCTCCTTGTTCAATGCTATCAAAGTTACTTCGATTTACTTCAAAAATCAACAGTCAAAATAATAATAAGTAAAATCTAATATATAAATTAATGACTAGTATACATGTTTCAAACTAGTTTGAGGCTACAAAAGCCGCAGATAGTTTCTTTGATGTTGTAATTAGCGTCCTTCAAACTTCCGCTCGTACTTTATGGTAGGATCTACTACAACGGTTGCAAGTTTTGTTGCCTTTCTTCATGTTTGTGTCCTTGATTACAGACAAAAACAGTGAAAGATAGCCTTAACGTTTATTTTGGAGGACGCGCAGTGTTTTAATTTCCACTCAGATTCGCCAAGTGGAGTGCCAGATTAATATGAAATGACTTTGAAAAACAGATGGCTCTGCTACAGTTTATAAGCTGTATAATGATTTAACTTTCCTCCTCAGTGTCTGAACTGATATTTTTTGTATCACCGTCAAAGTCATCAACGCTTTCATCTGCCTTACTGCAACCTTCACAAGCACATAAATCGGTACAGCGCAAGGTAGCCCTCTGACATGAATTTCGTCTGGTATTGCAGTCGGTCTTGCAACTGCAACTCACGCATTCAAGCACTAAATAGGGAGCGAGGGACTGTTCATTCACACTACTACTACGATATTTCCATTCGCATTTCTTCAGCCGTTTCTATGAGGAGGAGGCACAGTCAGTTTAGATTCAACGCATCGAAACCATGTTGCTGTTTGATAGCTCATCCTATGTACTGCAGTAAACTCTCGCAGGTTGGGGAAAGCAATGTATCCGACCACTTTCCTGACTTAAAAGATGAATACTGGCATTTGTTCACATTCTCTGAGGACATGTCTCCATACATGAAACAAACAAATTTATTTAGCAAACTAAACAGTTCTTCAAAACACATGGAATTATCTGCAATGCAGCCAAGTGCTTCGAGTAAACGACGAGTACGTCCAAGAACGTTCTATGCTGTCTTCTTGCCTTTTCCAAAGGAAGAACTTGTACTATCCCAGCCTTGATAGCAGAAAGAAAATCTTTGCTATACAAAATATACTTTGGAAAAAACTTCACATAAGCAAGTTACCTGACTAGAGAGCTCAAAAAGAGTGCAAACTTTCCGAGACCTTGAAAACATCTTATCCACTACGCTTAGTTAAGCTGCAGATATTGAAGTAAGTCATGAGAGACAGCTGCATGTCAGTCTACGTCTGTAGTATACTGAGCACTTCACACCACTCGAGCACACTAAACCATAACTACAACCACACTACTGCATTTTGCGCACTGTACTTCACGCTACGCATAGATTTCAATAGCGTCACGGCGATATATGTAGTAAATTTTATACTTCCGAATGATATTCGAATGTATGGGTTTGTAGTTGTGGCTGTTGGTCGTTGTTCATTTAACACCTAGGGCAGCATAAAGGCCACAGTACAGTTCCATGCGATATCCAGTAATAAATATCCTATTTATTAGTTGATAACATAACACAAATCTATACAGTTGTTACGTACTTTGTTAGTGGTACAGCATATATTATTGTCCTTAATCTAGTTGCATGTGGCTCTGTGTTGTTTGTTTCTATTGTGCAGCTACAGTTTGTAATGCTGCAATAAAAAGATCAGCGTAGCAAAAAATGCCAAGAATTTACCTCGTTTCGTGGCAATACGGCACAATGTTATAATCCGTTGCAATGATATGAACACAGGACTCAGTAATACATAGCAGCACAAGTAGTATGTAATTGATTCATCTTGGGACAATGACCCTACTTAAGCACCCCCCTCAAAATCAAAGATTTTCACTCAGATTTAGTAGTAAATATTATAACACCAACCTCAAAAATTGAGAGGTAGAGGATGGGGTGCTTACTAGAGGTATGTACCCAAAGTAATCAGATGATATATCTGCCCCCTAATACTAGCCTTTACAACAACAAGGATGCCACTTATTAGAGGTGGACGTGCAAATTTTTGGACGAAAGGTGAAATTGAAACTTTTTGTAGAAAAAAATTAAACGTATACAAGTAAGAACATGATGAACTCACAAATCCAAAACCAAAAAACAAAAGACGATTTTGCACCAGGTTCAAAATCAAAACTTTTACAGAAAAAAACTCAAGGTATATAAATAAATAAAGGCACTATGAGCGAACCAAACCAAATCGCAAAACCAAAGATAAATGAGAATCAAGCTATATTAAAAAGAATTAAGTCAAAATTACACGCCCGCGCGATGAAATATAAGAAAAGACTTGAAAAAGAAAACTGTAAGAAAAATTAAATAAGTGAAAAAATGAAATCAACAATAATCAACATAATGAGTCTAAACGATGATTTCACACCAAAAGCAAAATCGAAGATTTTACACGAAGTTCAGCGTATGTAAATGAAGACAAAATAAACAAACCAAACCAACAAAACAACTAGATACCTCAAGGAGAGTGCAAAGTTTCACAGATCTTTACAACAATTAACTACCGGTTGAGGCTGGTCGTTACAATGATGTCTCATTCAATGACAGATTATGTAGGCATTGTGCATTAAACGAAGTTGGAAATGAGCATCATTATTTAATGTCTTGCACTAATCTGAGGTTCAACCTGCTTAGAACAAAATTTATTGCTAGTCTACATGAAATAAATAGCTCTTTCGCACTATTTAGCTCGGAAGACCTATTTTTATATATTCTATCTATGAAAGATCAATCGATTATGAAGCTAGTGGGAAAATATTGCTTTCATATTCTAGAATCTTTTCATAGCTTAAACTGTTCTGTCATATAACCCATACCATATGTATCGTTAATGTAAATAGGTTAGATCACCATTGTTAGATTCTCACGCATGCACTTCGAACTTATGTTTTGTTAATTTAGCTTTTCATGTAAATTGGTCTCCTTTTTATACCAATTCTGGAATCTTTGTAACGGTTAGATTAAATTAAATTAAATTATAAATTTAAACCAGCTGCCACACTCTGTTAAATTCCAGCTTTTGAGTGTTACTCATGCAAGATTGCTGCGCACGAGTCTCTGTCTGTAGTATACTTATACACCACTACAACACAATGCACCGACCATGCCATAACCACTCGTCCACTCTAGCACAGTATGCACAATATACCACGCTCTAATATAGATTGCGATGGTGTCCCCGCGATCTATATTTGTAAGTTGTATGCTTTCGAATATTATTTGAATGCACACCCTTCCAGGTATGGTTGTGGATTGTTCTGCAATATACACAGTCGGCAGTGTATGGACTGCAAAAAAGCTCCATGCGATAGCTACTACACCTGTTATTGCAGACTTCATGCTTTGTGTTGTAGTAACGATTACTTCAAGTTTATCAACTTGACATGACACATGTCGATTTAGTTTTAATTCGCCAGTAGTTCTATACAGATTACTCTTATCAATCTATCTGCATGTCTTTCTGAACACAGACTTGTACAATGTAAACTTTCTGATTATTGTTTACAGTCAATATTCATTACAACGCCAGTCTGTAGCTAGAATACAATACATCCGCAAAAATTCATCCCGACTATCTTGAATTTTAAAGTATAATAATTAAACGTCAAACAAGAGCAAATGTTAAATATTTGCCACTTTACAAACAAAAATTGAGATTGATTGTAGTTTGCGCATTGCTTGGCGCATGATCTTTAACTTCAACAGACAAATAAGATGGCGGAGGGAACTTGCTATGCAGCTAAAATAACAAGCGATTATAATCAAACTTGGAACAATGTGGGCTATGAAACGAACACGAGAGCTTTGGACAACGACAGAGACGAAAATAGCAGCAAAACTGTGAAGACCAATCTACTGAGTTTCAAGGATGGTAGAATTAAATGGCTTAGTAACTTCGAGCAGTTTCAATGTTTTGTGGCGGAAATTTTAAAACTAAAGGGCAAATGGACGGTTCCCCGAGGTGGCTGTAAGCAGCTCAAAACAAAGGATATAACTGTACGCTGGTATGAAAATCGAAGCGTCTTATTAGAGGGTGAGAAGCTAAACGAATACACCGAACTCTTGCAGAGCATAGCGACTACTGAACCGAACAAAGAATGCAGTATGGGCGAGGATGACTCAGTCTTAATGCCCTTGAAAGAAGCTCCGCCGGGGAAAGATTCCATCGTGAACCCCTCCTTGGCGGACGTCGATCCTTTGGAGTTGGACAGCTTGTCGGACAACGAACTATCAATCGAGATTTCGCAAGGGTTTGCAAAGCCCGTTTCGTGTAACGAAGGAACCGCACTAAATCGTGTTGTGAAACGATTAGATTCATTAACATACCAGTTCGAAAAGTATCGAACCGAGACATCTATTGTTCTAAATGACCTTGTCAATATATACGAAACCCAAAAGAACTCGGTGGAAACTAATCTCATCCAAGAAAACAGTTTATTGAAAGAACAAAACAAAGCTCTTCAAGCCAATTTAGATAAAT
>JAOBYK010520566.1:0-12738 GCA_025434845.1 Phenganax subtilis
AGAACAGTATTATTATTTGATTTCTTATGTAAATAGTTTATTATCCTTTCAATTTAGAGTAATTAATCGTATTTATACGTAATTTACTGAGGGTTCACCGTGTTTTTAAATAAAGGCAATGTATGTATGTATGTATGTATGTATGTATGTAACACAGCCTTTCTTTGTTTCATTTGCATGCTAACAGTTCACACCGAATGGCAGCCTCATAACTACTAACGGAAAGTAAAAGAACTATTACATTCGTCAATGATGTAAATATGTCTTTATTTGGCTACTCTGCCTTTAGAATTCATTTCCAAGGCATTCTTAAACACTGCTTTTGTAATATGTTGCATAAGGATGTGTTTCAACGGATGTGCAAATGCTATTTTCTTGACATAATTTGGACAGTATCAGGATGTATTCTGAAAATATGCGCGTTTGATCGAGTTGTTAGGCTTTGTGCACTTGTTCGAGTAGTTAATCCGAGCGCTATAAGCTTACTTCAACAAAAAAGCGAAATAAAAGTTGATTTTGAACTGTCGTGTACGTTTATACTGACTTTTCTCGCTAAGCAAAAGGGCGTTAAATCTGCAGAGCAAACCAAAATGAGTTATCAATGTTTCGCATGAATTCACTGGGCGTATTTGAGCCATTTCGCTAGGCGCAGTCGATTTCCTGTATGTTGACGATCCTAGTTGATTCCTTGAACTTTGCGTGAGCTGCTAGTTTATTCTGGATACACCTAATGTGGCGTTGTTGGAGGATATAACTTTGATTTATGTTCAGCGTTGTATTATGGATATTGAATAAAAAACGACATTCTACGCTCAATCACTCAAGGACGTCACAGTGCTCCAAACTGTAGTAAATCCCCCGTTTTGAGAAGACATGGCGGCCAAAGTTGCCGCTAATTCAGTAAAACGATGTCGAATATCTCGCTACAGAAAAAGAATTGAGGCTAATGAATGACTGTACCGAGATAGGCTCACGAAGGGCTTTCATACAAGTGCAACCTGTATTTGGTCCGGAGTGTCCTTTTAAAGCAATCTAGAGATACTTCCATGCTAAAACAGAATAAAAATAGGTACACACAGCGTATATTCCACCATATACAACCTGGCTAGAAAACTTTAATGACTTACAGAGCAATTTGTCTGTTGATTGGGATGGTATGTTGATCATAACTGGTGACTTTAACGTTGATTTACTTCGTCCTGAGAAGTGTGAAACGAAAAAATATAATGAAGTGTTGGAATCTATGAATCAAGACCAACTTGTGACCAAACCAACGCGCACCACTCCTCACTCGGCTTCATTGATTGACCACATTATCACAAACATGAAACAACAAGTGACACACTGTGATGTTTTTCCAGCTCCTTTAATCAGTGATCACGATGCTCCATACATCTGTGTTAACATTCGGGTTCCACGGTTCATACCAATATATAAGATGATTAGGAACGAACGCCGCTTTAATACGGAGGCTTTCATCAAAAGTTTCAAGAATGTACCCCTTCATCTGGTGTGCGCTGTTGATGACCCCGACTTACAAGTTGACATACGTAACTCCCTCTTTCGCGAATGTCTTGATCATCATGCACCACTCAAACGTACTAAAATCTCACACCCACCACCACCTTGGATGAAAAACTGTGACATCGCCCAACTCCAGAGGGACTGTAAAGTTCTTCATGCTTTGTCAAAGCATAGCAGCAATGATGAATCCTTGAAATGGCGGTATCGTGAAGCCAGAAATAATCCTAAGCGTAAAATAAAATCTGCTAAATGTGATTTCTACCACCGGGCCTTTTCATCTAAAAACCCTAAAGACGCTTGGAAAGTTATTCACAGAATTGTCCACCCAAACCCTAAACCATTGCGTGTCGACCCGGATGAGCTAAACATTCATTTTGCATCCACAACAGAACGTGTCACTGGAGCTATGTGCGAGCCAGTTGAAAATCTGTGGTTATTTGTCGATTCTTTACAAGATGATTCTAACACCGCTTTCCACCTCCTAGAGGTCAGTTATCACGAAGTACTGAACGAGTTAAGAGCTTTGCGCTCAGACTGTTCGTGTGCTCCCGATGGCATTCGTGTTAACTTCATCAAGTTGGTAGCAGAACAGCTTGCATCACCCCTAACCCACATTCTCAACAACTGCATATCAAAACAGCTATTTCCATCATAGTGAAAAATCGCCCGTATCTGTGCCATACCTAAAGTTCAAACAATATCCTCCAATAATGATCTACGCCCTATATCCATTCTTCCATCTTTATCTCAGGTGTTTGAGCGGCTCATTCTTCGACAAATGTCAGATTTCGTCACCAATACATCTACTGCAGTCGGTCAGCGCGTATCGAAAGGGTCATAGCACCACGACCGTAATGTTAGCAATGTGAGATGATATCCAGCGGGCTATGAAAAGAGGTGAAGTTACAATTGCCGTTCTTGCTGACTTTCAACACTGACTTGCTGACATTCAACACTGTATATTATCTCGTTCTATTGAGAAAACTTCACTCGCAAGGTTTCTCGAAGGATTACCTTAAATGGGTTACAAGTTACCTCACTGGACGACGACAGTTTGTTCAAATAGATGATGCAGTATCCAGTACTACAGACGTGTGCTTTGGTGTCCCTCAAGTTTCCATACTTGGTCCTGTGCTGTTTAATTTGTACGTGAACGATCTTTCTGAAACTCTCGGCTCGGTATATCCTCCCATCAGTGTGCTGAGGACACTTCTATTTACACCCATTGCAACGCAACTGACATCAAGGAGAGGGTAGATAATCTTCAAACCAATCTAGACAAACTGTCATCTTGGTCATCTTTCAACAACCTTCTTCTTAATCCAAAAAAAAACAAAACTTATGCTGTTTTCGACCACCCAGCTCTCCCGTGTCCATCAGCTTGATGAACGTCCTATAATCCTTAATGTGAATGGGATAGAGCTTGAAAGAACTAAAAAGGCCCTCCTTCTGGGAAATGTCATGCAAGAAAACCTAAAATGGAACGATGACATGCAAAACAAGATTTAAACCTGCTACAAGACTCTATCTGTTTGCAAAAGTTAAAACACTCAGCGCCATTCAAGATCAGAAAACAACTCGCTGAATGTCTAGTACTATCATAAATTGATTACAATGATGTGGTAACTATTTCAGTTCCAGATTATCTTCTAAAACGATTACTGCGAGTACAGTTGGTCGTTGCTGGGTTTGTGCTAACTAAGTACGCCGGTCTATCTGACTATCTATCGCTTGGCTGGCTCCCAATTCAAGAGCGTAGGGACTATCATCTAGCCAAACTAGTTTTTAAAGCCATCCATTGTAGTGACTGGCCCTCGTATCTGTCGATCGATGAGTATAAGCCGTCACGAAACCTGAGGTCTTCCTCTAGCTGCCGCTTAGTGGTTCCCCTTGTGTCTGGTACGTTTCAGTATGATGCTGCTCAGGTATTTAACAGCTTGTCAGAGGACATTAGAAACTGCAAAGACTATTATGATTACTGTAGACTCTCTCTGAGTAACTTTAGCACTTTAGCTACGGACAGAATCAACAATCTATGAGGTAGTCTATAAGCGATGACATAGTTTTGTATATTATTGCATTTCTGTATATTTTACTATACAACATATTGTTTTGTATTGTATTGTTTCGTATATCTTACCGTTCAGTATGCTGTGGTGTAATGTATTGTATTGTATTGTTTGTGTATTGTATTATTTGTAGCATAGAATAACCACATTGTGGAAATGCTATTAAATCGTTATTATTATTATTATTATTACTATATGTGGGTAGCCTATGTCAACAGTCAGACACCGCTTTTGCATAAAACTATAAGTATAACATCTATTCAACTTCATGCACAGCGACTCCATTTTTGACCTAAACTATTAATACTTTTCACATGGTTACAAAACAATCATTGTGATATCATTGATTAGCCCGGTAAATGCACTGAGTAATATGGGAGCTGCCTTTTTTTGCAAATTGTGTTCACTGCCAAACCACAGGCAAATCTGATGAAATATAATGTTTGCTTTTACTCTATTCTAATGCCACATAACACCATCACCTCTTGCCAAAAATAGTGCTAGTTGATGTATACTCTAAAAACAGTTGTACAAAGTAGTTTTACTACAAAATTGGAAATATCAATTTTAAATGACAGAATTCACTCATAAAACAGATCAATTCAATATCAGGAGATATCTGCATGCTTTTTGTCACATATGAGGTTAAACAACAACATCGGCAATACTATCAATCCATGGAGTAAGTCAAGCACAACTGTTTGAAAACCTGTGTTACCATAAATCATCAATCCAAAGCCTGTTTCCATAGTTCAATCTTTACTTCTTCAGCATTAAATACCTTGATTCTTAATAACAACCATCCGAGGCACTATGTAGTAGGCTCTACAATGTTACAGATTGGGTGCGAATGCACACCGACTAGATTCATTGACTATACTTTGTCGCTGTTAATTAATGAGAGGAATTCCAGTCAGAGTACGCAGCACATTTGAAAGGTTTATAGACAATATCTGTATCACCATTATCTAGTCAAAAACAATACACAAGATCATACATTCAGTAAGAGTACAGCATTAGTTTCAAAGGCTCCTTGCCAAACACAGTACTACCATTAATTAAAAGGTGACAGTTCCAAATAAAATAGATCCATCAAGAATACAGAGCTTTTTTGTACGGCTCATTAGTCTATGAATCAATTGCTGCAACAATGAATACCATTACTTGCTACTGACACAAACGTCTAATGACAAATAAGTTACCAAAAATGTGTCAACTTGTTGCCTTCATCTTGAATGAATTTGTCAAGTAGTTTAATATTGCTTTGTTTAAGAAAGAGAACTTCAGTGCTTTTTAACGTCTCTGCCTCCAATAATCAGTTAACGATTCTGTGTGTAGATAGTGAATTCCAGTAGTGAGGAAACGAGAGTTCAAGCACAGTTTTTATGCAAATTAGGTAAATCTGTAATACAATCTTATACTTTAGCGCCATTTTGTTCACGATTCCAGAGGTACCCTTTGTGTGCTAGGATGCAAAAAATTAGTATATATTACTATGACAGATAATTTAGTATCGCTTCGCGGCCTTCGGCTCTACGCTTCGCAGCCCTCGGCTATTACCACCCGTTCTAAGAACCAATAGGATCGTGTTTTCTTATGTAGTTTTTCAGAATATCCTTGCCACCCGCTAACTTATTGCTCGCTACGCTCGTATTCACTCCTTGTTTACGGAGGCGAGACCGCTAAGGCGTTATAGCCTTTGTGAGTATGGTTAGTTTGGAACTTTGTGACTGAAAGAAAGGTTCGATGTTTTTAAGGTTGAGTTAGGAACTCTTTGTGAGACCCGAGGTGGGCAAGCTCTATGATAAGTACACCGAGCTACATAGTAGTACTCGAACGGCAACAACACGTACAAAGGAAGCATTAATCACGTTAAAGAGCTGATGTATAGCTCAAAGCATTGAGGAGGACCTGAAGACGTCATCAACAGCGTCAAGCTCCTATCAAAGCTACAGGAAAAGAGAACTGTACTACGCCTGTCTACAAGGAGGTCTTTTGTTACGGCTAAGAGGAGTTTCAGAAAGAGGCTCCGAAGATAAGTACTTTTTGATTAGGTTAAGTAAACTTGTTACAGACTACAACCAGTTACGTTTCTGCGTGTTACCCATCAGATACTTGAGGAGATATGTGGGAGTAGGCCGAGCGATGGGAAACATTGCGTTAGTGCGTGGTTCTTAGGTGAATAATTTATTAGATTAGTGCAACAGCGTTGCACTTTTCTCATTTAATATGTATTATAGCACCTTAGCGGTAGGGCACTTAATGCCCGCAAAGCGCTTCGACATTTTTTTTCCTTAAATATATGAGTAACGAAACGCGAAGCGACAAAGTCTTTAATGTCGGAGAAACTTTATTAAAACTTGCTTCTGCAAAAGAAATAAAATATACTCAATCTTATATTTAAAAAGCTTCAGGAAAAACATTACTGGTTATTTATCAATACTATCAACGTGAACAACTAAATAAGACAAATGAACTGTTTACGGACATTTTTATAGGAAAATTCTCAGAATTACTAGCACATTTAAGTTTAATAGAAAATGCAACAGACTTAGGAAAGACCTTGCAGATAATGAACCTTTTCGTCAAGATACAAAATTTATAGTAGAGTATATTATGCCCTATATTCCACTTATTGAACTATTTTCTGGAACCTTAATTGTAGGAAAACATGTTGTGAACGCGTCGGGAAAGAAAAGTGATAATATTAAAGAAACTACTTATAATAAAGAAGAAAAAGAATGTCAGAAAGAATCACTAAAAGAAAAAACAAAGAAGGAGGAAAAGGAAAAGAAAGAGACAGTTTCTTAAAAGAAATTTTCAATAATTCTAAAAATAACGCTTCGCAGGAGCAAAGCTCCCTTAGTTTTTCCTCCTCCTATGAAATAGATCCTTTTAACATGATTATCGTAGGAATGACAAATTCTGGAGAACCCTACTACTTGTTAGAATTCCTAGAGAATAATTATCTAGGTTATTTCGATTATATTTTTCTTTATCTGTCCTACCTACAAGTGGAACAAAACTTATCAAAATTGGAAGTATGATAAAGATGAGAATTTTATTGTTATATCTTGTGATCAAGATGATGTAGAATCTTTTATAAAAATGGCCGTCGAGTTTGCAAAAGGTACAAGTTCTTTAATTGTTTTAGACAACATCGCTTCGAACTCTTTCGTGAAAAAACGTACTTCAGAACTCGTAAAACTAGGCTTTTCTGCAAGACATTATGGACTAAGTGTTATAGTGATTACTCAACAGCTTAGTTCTATTGCAAAACCTTTTAGAGAAAATAAAGCTCGCTTAGTTACTTTTTATAATCCTAGTAAAAAAGATATGGAAACTATTTTTGATGACTATTTAGGGCATGTTTCCAAAGAAGAAAAGAATACTATTATTGAGAGTTTAAGAAATAAGAAATATACAAAATTAGAAATTAGCGTAAGCTTTCCGTATACATATAAAGTAGAATAAAAAAAATGTGTAATTTTTCAATTGCTTTAAATTACACATTTTCATTGCCTTTTGTTGTCTTTACATCTTCAGTAAAGGAATCTTTGTATTCAAAATAGGTATTTAATTTAAGACTATTTCCATTTCTTCAAATTCTAGAAGTACATCCACAAGTACTAGTCTTTTTTGCTTCTTTAATCATTTCTCCAGGATTATTAGGATCTGGAATCATTCTTTCTGTTCTTTCTGTTTTTATACAAGAGTTTCCCATTTATTAATAAGAAAATCCTAGAATTTTCGCTTGTCGCTTTTTTAGTAATGAACATTTTCTAACATTCTATTTTTAAAGTTCACTAATCCATCACTTACCACAAAAATATGACACATGACATTCGCACTTGTAGCTTTTTTCTTGATTTCTAATAAGACTCCATTTTGAGTGTTTAAAAGTTTTTTTCCAGCACCTACGACTAGTTTGTCTTCTGTCGTTCTTAGATCTACCACTAAGGCAAATTTATCTTTGAAAAACTTTCTTATCGACATATCACAAGGTTCGTATTCCAGTTCGCTCTTGTGCTCGAAAAGTCGCTTCGCTTCGTCATAGAAATCTTCTCTTTTAATACCCTGACTATAGACGCTATTTGGAACTCCTTCGATGGTAATTTTTATAGACTCTATCTCGGGATAAACAAATTATTCCGAATCTGTCACGGACTTGTTCCTGAATAACATCACCACGGCCGCCATGCTTTTTCTAGGCAAATTTATCGTTTCGTTGACTAAGGTAGAATCTTTCTCCCATTCTACGGTCTTTAACAAGGTCACATGCTCGAAGCTTAAGCTTTTTCCCATTTCGTATTCCATATAAGATTCGTTAGCAAGATCTTTGTTTTGAATTTTTTCGTATTCGAGTTCTATATTTTCTAAGCTATAACCTTCTACGGAACTTCCACTTTGAGCCACCATGATCTTACTATCTTTAGGTAAAGTACTTTTATATTGAAGATTGTTTTCTAACGCGGAAGGGCAAAATAATCCATTATCTCCCAAGATCTTACAAAGTTTTATTTTTTGTTTCGTTCCTAACACGTCTGCAATCAAGGCATCAGAAACTTTTTGGACCGTTCCAGTTTTTGCTCCAGCATCGGACTTACTTATAATTTTTCTCGTATTTTCGTTTGCGATTCCATAGTCGCACATTTCCTCCCTAGTTCGTTCTGGAAGACAAAGATCTTTATATATTTCATACATAGCGTTTCCAGTATTATCGAATAAGGTTTCTCCTCCTATCGTGACAGAAAATCTTTCCATGAGTCCTTTTCCGAGATTATTTGAAAACCAAGATTTAGTATTTCCATTCTTAAAGTCAAATTTTAAAGCAAGTGTTTTTGGCACCAAACAGTCTTCGTTATTAAGTCTTGGAATATCCACATAAATTTCTTCTCCAGGATTACCTTTATTAGGATTAAAAGTAATCGTATGTTTAGATGGATTTCCTTTGATATCACTCATCTTATGTTTTCTAAAATCAGGTTTAAGTTCAGAAATAGTACTCATTTATTATACAAGAAAAAAAATAAATAAAAAAGTACTTCTTTTTATACGATCCTTCGGCGCTCTCACTTCGTTCGTTATCGCTTTGCTCGGTTTTTCGCGTAGTCATACACAAACCAACTTAAAAATAGTACTAATATCCACACGTTTTGAGCTAAGAAACTTACACCCTTTCCTCCCCACTTTAAAACGGTTCCAAGTACGTTTAGAACGGTGCTAGCAATAGGACCTGTTGTTTTGCTAAGTTCGCTACGGCTTTTGCAAATCTACTCGTAGCTTGAGCTCCTTTCTTTACAGCAGATCTAGCATTTATTAACACAGTAGTTATAATTCCTTCTATAGCAATTGCTACACCTCTAAGACCTAATAGATTTTCTCTTGCAAATCTCTTAAATTTCTCGAATCTATTAAGGTCATTTAATTCTGTTTCTTTTTTTAAGATCTCTTGAGTTTCTGATTTTTCAACTCTTAGATTATTTTCTAGTCTTATTTTATCAGCTGCCATTCTTGCGATTTTTTCTAAAGTATCATATACAGCTTCTTTTTCTGGATCTGTTTCTTGTAATTTTTTTAATCTCCAATGATTGGCTTCATTTTCTAAATTTTCTAGTTTTTGTTCTACAGTTTGGGATTCAGGCATGTTTAAGTATCCTCTTACAGTTCTAAGTAATTCATTTGGTGATGGTTCATCATTCCTAAAGGAGATGTCTTTTATTGTGGTTTCTATACTGTCAATATAGGACTCTAAGTTATTATTTAAACTTTCTAACGAGTCCTTACTAATTGTGATGTTATTTCTTCTAAGTTATCATTACTTATTTCTTGCAAGGCTATGCCGCTTTGCGATTCTATATTTTCTTCTATTTGTGCTGAAGTTGTTCCATGATGTTCGGCACGAGATTTTCTAGATAGCTCTTGAAATCTGTTGATAGATTCTTGTAAATTTTTATTTCTCGAATATACAAACTTACCATTTTCTAAAACTATAATATTACTACCTTCAAATTCTCCTCCTATAACTTTTATTTTTACGTTCTTATTTTTTAAGAGTTCTTTAGAATTACCTTCGAATTCTCCCTCTATAACTTTTACGTTGTTATTTTTCCTTAGTCTTACTTTGAAATTTTCTAAGAGTTCTTTAGAAGCAGGTCCATCTCTTTTTACAACGCTCTGTTCTAAAAAATTTAACAAAAAGTCTTTTTTATCATTAGTTTGTGCTTTTTTTACGTTTTTGATAAGCTTAGATCTATCTACAGCAGGTATATCCTCTTCATTAAATGTTTTATCCCATTCTAGATTAGGTTTTACTGTTGGTATGTTTACACCGACTTCGGGTTCCATTAGAGTAATTTCTTCTTCTCTATTGGTGTCATTTTTCAACAAGTTATTCATGTCATCTCTTTCCACCATGTCGTCTACGTTTTTATATTCTTCCTTATCATATTTATTCATTTCTATTTCTTCTGTGTCTTTTGCAAAATTATCATAGTCAAAATCGCTAAACTCATTTTCCATTTATTTTAAAAGAAAAAACCTTAATTTTTCCGGAATGGTGCAAAGCACCGCCTCGCTTTCAAACATCTCTTAGGTTTTTCAGATCTGTTTCTTAACCCAAGAATTATGTTTACTATCATATCCTAACCATTTTACTAAAGCCATATTTCCTCTTGTTTTTAAGGCTTTTTCAACTCTGTAAAATGCTCTGCCGCTTTGCGCTTCATCTTTTTTATCTACAGGAGAAAGTTCTTCTTCATAAAATTTTCCTAAAATAGGTTCATTATCTGAGCTCTTTTCGTTCGCTTATTTTATTTCATATGTGGTGGGGTCTCCTCTAAAGATTTTAAAAATTTCGAAAATTTCTTCTGTAAAATTAGCTTCATATCCTTTTTCGAAAAAATTCTTATATTTACTTACTCGCACGCGTTCTCCTATTTTATATTGCAGAAGCGGATATTGTCCTGTCCAATGTCCATATAAAATAACCCAAACCTGATCTGAGTTGTTTTCATTCACATCCGCAGGTTTCATTAAAATAGAACTATGTTTAGTATGACTATAATTAGAGACAAAATCAGGTAAGACGTCTATCCAATTATAGGTTCCCTTGGAGTAAAAATTTTTCCACATCATCCTTTTAAAGTTCTATTAAATCTTTCTACAATAGCCGCTTTTCTTTCTGAGTGTGTGGAAAAATAAGCTATGTTATGTTTTTCTAATAGGCTTTTCACCCCTACATTATAAAATTCTTTTTCTTCATCAAATTGTATTTTATCTGCGTTTTTTCCAAATCTAGTTTTAAATTCTTGTAAAAGCCTACTTACGGCTTCTGTCATGTTTTGAGTATCTTTCTTTTTTACAGGAATGGCAAAAGCAAATCTAGATAAAACCTCTATCCCAGTTAAGATCCAAGAATATTTTTTATTTTTATAACGTAATTTACTCATATCTACGAGGTTTAATTGTAATTGTTCCCCTAAATTTTTCACGAACGTTTTTTGAGTTTTATAAGACTTGTTAATTTTTTTATATCTTGTGTAAGTATCTTGCGTTTTTAACCAGCATTTTATTTGTTTTTTAGTAATAAGTAGGCTGTCTTCTAAAGCTTTCCTATAAAGAGATTCTACACCTTTATAACCAGATTTAGGATCATAACAAAGACTTTTTAATTCTTGTTCATTTTTGAAAGCGCTTACACGACCTTTAGCATTTATTTCACTCATTTATTGTAAGCGAAAAATCAAAAAGATCTCTTATATTTTTTAACTAAGATATATGTCCATTAATATGGATCCTACGTTTTCACTAATATTCGAGCTTGTCCAAAAAACGAGCTTGTTATAAATTCCTTCTTTTACTTGTAAAGAACTTTCTATATCTTTATATCAAGTTACAGATCCACATAATTTTTGTTCTGTCGTAATAGGTAAAGTAACTATGGCAGAAGACAATTTCCCATCTGTATCAAAATTTCTGATGTGCTCTACGATATCACAATGAACAGAAATATATTTTAATCCGAGATTAATATCTGCAATATTTTCACTTTTTCTCCAAGTATTAGCAGGAATTTTTTATTTAAAGAAAATCCTAAAAGCTTTCCAAAATGATATAACTGAATATTCGCCCGTTTTATGAAAAATATTAACATGATGATCTCGTGTAGTAGAAAACTGAAGCCCTTCGGAAGCTAATGTTTCACAGATGTATTCAAAGGTATACTAACCCTCATCTAAAACTATGTTTTTATTTCTACCTTGATATTTTTATATTTGTTTTTTATGTTTTTAAAGTCCCAAAAAATATTAACTGTTTTTACAAATAATTGATTTATTCTTATGTTTCTATCAAGAAATATTTCCTTAGAAGGCTTAGCTGTTATAAATAAGGTTAACTTGTTCATTTATTTTAATAATTATTTTTAAATAAAAAAATGAATGTTGGATCTGATAGACTTTTCCACAACTTTTTTCGATGTTTAAGAAATATTATGGAAAAAACTATGATAAAGCCATGGCGCTTATAAAAACTTGGGATAGATCTGAAGCAAAAAAAGATTCTTAAAAAAATATCCAAATGCTGATATGTCAAAGTTTTATTTTGAAGCTAGTATTTCTAGAGATCTTAAATTAATAGATAATATTTATTATAAACCTTACAAGCTTTCTAATTATCGTTATGAAATAGGAACTTATGCTTTTCAACATAATAAAAAATGGCAAGAGTCTTTTGGTATAGCCATGCCTTGGCCAGAAATATGGTTTGTTGGAGGAGAGATTCCTGAGTTTGCTTACTTAATTTATCCTAATAATCCAAAAAGACAAGGAAGAGGACGACATCCTATTATCGACACGAAATTTCAAAGACCTATAAAATTAAATCAAACACCCGAAGACCATGAAGTGACTTTAGAAAACTTTAAAATGTATGTGAGTGATAAAGACTTTTTTCTAGCTAAATTACCACCGATAAAAGAAAAATGGTGTGATAGTAAAAAAATGGATCAAGATCTATCAGACATAAGAGAAGTAAAGTTTGATGTTATGGAAGAGCCTTACTTTGCCATGTTATGTGGAATGTACATCGCGAGTTTTATTTGTGGTATTAGTCTACAAAATCTAAGAGACCTACAAGCTCATCC
>JAOBYK010520677.1:0-12735 GCA_025434845.1 Phenganax subtilis
GTTCTTTTTTCGTACTTATGAAAAAGCACGCATACGTTTCAATATAAACCAGATTATGATCTGTGGTTTGGTCGCTTAGACTCTTAATCTTCAACTGCATGAAATATGTTTACGAACATCATAAAATTGATCAAGAATTTCTTCATCAGGGCTGTAGAAACTTACACAGGTGACTAGCAGAAGCGTACGTACGATTTGTGTGAACAGAATTCGTAATTGATCGAATCTTACCTTCCATATAGCTTCTAAATGGACCTCCTCTTTCTAGTTGTAACATATATGGTGTCGCAAAAAAGTTGCTTGTTCACTGATGTCGGATTATATTTGGTATAAATTCTTGTTTCTGCAAAACATTTTACGAACACGTTGTAAACAGGCTCGCCTGATTACCATGAAGTGTTGTGTAGATTGTTTGCATATGACATAAGTTGGTGCACAACGTCAAAGTATGTTTATCTGAGCGAAAAATTTATGGAAATTACTTTGTTTTAACGGATTATGTCCACCATCGAGGGAATACATGAATATCACCTACAGAAGTATCACATCATGACATTACAATCACTCTTTTCGGTTTCTACATAGTTTATGTACTAACTCACAGGTAAACGATTCTGGATTTCACTCTGTGCCGCTATATCCCTTCTTTTAGAGTATTACAATTTTGCAGTAGAAAACAACCCAATATCCCCAAAGCGGAATTGTGTTGTAGCATGAATATTATAGTGATTAGCTCAAGTGTTTTTTATAAAGACCAGAGAATCTACTATCGACAAAGAATCTACAGGTGTCCTCTCTCAGGAACTGCAGTTTTGTGAATTTCATGTTGAAAAAATACTCGAATTCCCAGTGAAATGACATGAAGACTTCGTACCAAAATTCAAGTGGAACTGAGAAATGTCGTGTTGTTGATTTTTATTTACATTTGTGAGGTTATTATTATTAGACAAATGTATTATAAATTTAAATCATCTAATGTTTATAGTTTTCTTGTGCTTACTTACGGTTGCCCTCAACTGGCGCAAAGCGCGTCAACTTCACCGGTGCATTTTTGCTCTGGTGACGTCAGTGAGCGCGCATTATTCTCAAATTTCTGCACTAACGACGCCATTTTGTAAAGTTTTGCATAATTATTTTGGCGCCAAACTTTTCAATAAGATTCAACATCAGGCAAGTGAAGTCGCTCGCTTCCGTCTTCTCAATCGCTTCCTAGCGAGCGACTTGGGCAAGTCTACCGGCGCAACTGAGACTGTGTAACAGAGAACAACGTGATTGGCTGAAGTCTGGAGGCGAAATTTTATAAAGATATTTAGGGTTATTTCGGCTTGACTACCAAGCAAAAATTTCTTTAGGTATTTACCCTGTTATTTTGCACATATCAATTTCAATGAAAATTTCTATGTCATGAATGATCAGTAACATAGTTAGAGAGACAGCAAAGAACCCAAATTGAACCAAAAGATGCATTAAATCAAGCTTGGCCTCGGCGAAGAATCCTTTATTTTATTTTCGGAGGTGTTATTTAACAAAAACATCTGGGGCCGGTTGCATAAAACTGTTGTTAAAGTTAACTATAGTTAAGAGCGAATATCAACCAACCAGAATCGCCTATTCAAGATTTAACTACTTTTTAACCACAAAATTGTAGTTGAAACGTTGTTACAATTTTTATGCAACCGGCTCATGGTCTCAGTCCCTCAGATACAACGCAAAAGTTCATCTTTTGTTCGAATACAGGTACAATTGGCATTGAGCGAAAAGCTTAGTTGTAGATTTTGATCTCTTTTTGACGAATGTCATCATAAGGTTCTTTTAGAACTCCGCTCCTTCGAGTATAATTTCGCAGCGTTCAAGTAGTGTTATGAGCCCCATTTGTTGTTCAAAATACCCATCCTAACCCATCTTGTTGAAATTGAAATGAAGCAGCAAATCACCCGAATATTTTCGTTAAAATTGCTGTTTTTTTGACAAATATTTGGATTTCCCCATTGCGTTTCTAACAAAAAAACTTCACGGTGACCGGCTAGTAGGTAACGCATGCGCAGTATGACCATCTGCCGCGAAAAATGCGTGTGACAGTTTTCGCTGAAGTGAACTCTCTGCACTTCCTTGTCTTGCTTTGTGTCTGTATGCTCTGTGCTTCCGTTGAAAGGCTCTTGGTGCTTTTTGGTGCTGATTACTCTTGTTTTGCCTATTTGGAACTCTTTGGAGCAATGAAATCGTTCTGATTTGAATTCCAAATTTCTGTGCGATTCCACAACACTTTCATTGTTTATAAATGGCTTAGCAAGAATTCTCTATGCTAGTACAAAGCAAGTTTTTAAAACTGGTTGGTATCGATATTTTGTAATTTGAGAAATGTTTGGAGTACACTGAGCGCAGACCACTTCACAGAATAATGAAGCAATAAGATCATAAATGTTTCATTAGTGTCAGGGCGTGTAGCTCAGTGTTCAACAGTGTATATTAGAAGAAAACGAAGCCAAATTCTAAGCGCAAAAACTTGAAAAATATTCAATGTATTTGTGATTGTTTCGTTATTGTACACGTCAACATGTCGCCTTTGTAATGGTAGATCTTTGAGTAAACACTGCGCTAAGACCCGTTTCAAACGTACTGCTACTGTCGAGCAAATTCATTAAAAACAATACTTTTCAATTTGTAGCACATTATCACCTGCAGTAACATAACTTACAGCCGATTCAGTTTGAGCGTTTAACGGAAGTCGTTGTAGGCGTTGCCAGGTGACGTTACTAGGCAGATTGACATGCGTTTCTTGGTATTGTAGAATTTGACAGTTCTCGAAATTTCCTTTGTCTTACTAAACAAACGTACATTTAGCGTTTACAGGGGCAACATAAATGTGTTGTGCTATCCAAAAGGGAATGGTTTGCAAAAACTTAACCATATTTGTCAGAATTGATTGAAGATGGATGAATTTTTTAATTGGTATGTTGCTTTTTTACTTACATTGTCTACTCTAACAAAAGCATCGCTGGCTTATTGCTTGCCACCAACAGTTAAGTTTAGTTGAGCAAAGTTACTACCTGGTCAATTCAGAACCTAGGAATGGCTTAGTTCCTCAGAGTTTACTCCTTTGAGTAAAATTAGGTTCATCTCTTTTGTGTTTCGAGGTTTTTCTAGCGATATCTCATTTACCCAGCCAGGGTGGTGTAAACATTAATGGAATTCTGGACATGCACATAAATCAGTATACTACTGTATACCACTGTCGACCATGTAATGTCCCTGACTATGTATATAAATCAGGGCAGCCCCTTTATCTCTGTGTTTCCAGTCTCCACTCTCATATGAATTTGAGAAAAATGTTGGTATATTGGGCAATTCTTTTGTTGTGTAGAAACACAGAAACTGTTTTCTGAATTTTTTGAATGAAAACAAGGACTGAATACTAAAATGCAGTGTTTTATATTGCAGCATTCAATATGACGCCACCTATCAGAAAGCAATGGTAACTATAACGGTTTTTCTTAGATCTTACATCATAGTAAGATTCAAACAGTTCTTTACAGAACTGGGTGAAACTGGCGGAAACAGCAAACGTCGGACCAGGCGAAAAGAAATTGCCGATATAAAGACAGTAAAGCGAAGATAATTATTTATGTTAGCGCAGGGTGTTAAACTAAAACTGTTTGACATAAAATGGAAAACTGAAAAAGATAAGAGGCGAAAAAAGTCTGCCAAGAAAAACGGCTCTGGTGTGTTTGCTGTAGCTTTTGAACGCGAAGCGTAAACTCCCCAATACGTTTTTGCTTTATGTGATATCAAGTAATGTAATTCCAGTATTGTAAATACAATTGTTGTACTATTTTGTTTATTATGCTGACGCCCGTGGTAGACGTCGAAGTTTAGCAACTTGTACTGATGGAAAAAACAACAACCTTGGAACTGCCGTAAATTACTAAATTGATTTGGAACGTACCGGAGACTATATCGGCTTTCGTTAGACTTTGAAATTCCTAGGAATAAGAACGTTTACAGAAAATTTGATAAAGGGCTGAATTTGGCAGAAATTAGACGTCTAAGGCCCCGTTTGCACGGTACCGGATTCGCTTTGTCACGACATCGACTTTAGCCAATGTACGCTAATATTTGTTCTAACGACTTTTTCTAGGATTAGTTGTCATTAAGTTCTGCAATGTTTTCATAGATTTATGAGCTAAACTCGCCTCGAAACTGCTTAATTTGATGTCGTGACCATGCGAATCCGGTACCGTGTAAACGGGGCCTAAATCAGGGATAATTTGTTTGTTTCTAACTACACTGAATGGCTCGAAAGTTTGATCAGCAAAGTGAAACCATTTAAGTTTATCATCAACCCTTTTTACTAACAAAGAGTTTTTATCAACATGAAAAATATAATGAAGCTAACACTTATTGTAATTTGTGAGCAAAAATGAAGACCTAATCACTTAAAAAGTGTACGTGGGGAAAATTCACATGATTTTTTCGTGATTAATATGCGTGTAATTTTTTAGTCAGTTTTCTTATGAGTGATATTTTGCCATTCTTTACGTGAATTTTCCAAAAGTGCTTGTGATTTTGTGATTTTCTACTGATTTTTGAAATTTTGCACTTGTTTTCGGATCTTATAAAAATTTTCTCTGATTTCTGAACAATCAGGATTTTCTTATAGCTTTTTTTTTTATTTTGCTGGTGTTTGAAACTGTTGTTATTGTTTTCTCATGACTTTTTGGGAGAGTAATTAGTTTACTCCATATCATTGATTCGGTTTTCGCCAAAAAAAAGGGCCTCTTCTGCGCGACTCATATATGAATCAAGTAGTATCATGATTTTGTCTTTTGTATTTTTTAGCGTGTGGCAGAGCAGTATTACAGTATAGCTGATATATCCCACCAAATAAAGGAGTGGCTTATAGAGTCCTTAAATGTTACAAAAACAGACGAAAACGACTGGAGGGGTGTCGCTTCACATATGGGCATGGACGAACTTGTGATAAGAACACTTGAAACAGAGACTAATCCCACAGAAGCGCTCTTCGAAATAATTCCGGGTGAAAAAACGGCAACACTTGTTCAAGCTCTATTTGAAATGAATCGACGTGATTTGTTGAGTAGATTTGCGACACTACCAATCTCAGGTGAGAATGGAGCATTTTGCATTATTGTTGGAATCATAACAATTTGCTTATTTGCTTATATTTGCTTATTTATCTCTGTTAACCTGGATAACCTTGCCGACCCCAGGCGACCATACTTATTTGGAAGGTCAGGTGCAAGCTATTGTCCCAGGTGGCCTGGGAACTAGGATTCAGTGAGGCCTGGGATCTGTTGGTCGTACTTGGATTAAGGAAAGGTCCATACAAATGGTATCTTGAACTGCCAACCACACTCGGGTAGCTTGCACCTATCACATCAGCAGAATTGGTGGTAAAGTGCCTACGTCTTTGTTGAAGGGTGGAGTGGTGGGATTTTAGCGTTCAAGCGAGCTTTACACTTTGCGTGCTTAGCAATCAATGAATGTGTTGGCGCGCGCAGTGCATGCGGCAAGGCGCACCTCCGGAGTGAGAAATCCTGACACCTAACTTCCGCATCACGCTTGGTTATCGATCTATTGACTTTGCTTATAATATAACCATATAAAACAAAAAAATGGCATTCTAATAGTCCTCTCCAGTAATTACGTCACAGCTCGTGAAAGCGATACTGAGGGGCAAATTTTGAAAGGAATGAGCATTACACTTCCCGTCACAGCCTCTCTCTCCTGTAGCCATATATACTGAAATGGTGTATTGAAACACTTGTGCCTTAAGTCTTTCTCGTCAGCTTGATGCACCTTACGATGAGAGTTCGTGAACTTATTACTTGAGCACATGACGATATTTTATTGCCGGACGACGTTGTGCATACAAAGTGTTAACGTTTTAGATGACATCAACAGGCGTTGTTTCAAGGATGTAAAACTGCATAGCTTGTCGTTTTTGATTTGGGTTGTTTACATACATGACTGCATGAAGCCAGATTTTCGCTTGTTGCTGACGCATTTTGACAGACTATTGTATTTCAGACAAGTACTCGGTCATATCTTAGGATTATACTGAGAAGAGGATTGAGTTCGAATTTCTGCAACTCATCAAATATTTGAACACAATATTCGAGTCATGGTGGCTTTTCCAAATTCCGGCGATTAATTGCAATTGGAATTAGCCCCTGTTTCCAGTAAGCACCCACCCTATAAAAATGATGTCAAGCGCTCAAGATGCTCAATCGAATACTTGGTATTTTTTTATTCATCCTTCGTAAAGGACAAACTGTAACTTTTGTCGTACTACTTCATTTCTGGGGTTTTCTCACCGGACGAGCTTTGCAAACGTCAACGATCCAGCTCTGCTATCGACGGAGTGTAGTGAAATTCTCTGGTAGCCGAGGGACGTTTGTAGAATAGCCGAGGGTGTGGGTGCGCTCGAAGGCATTCCACGAACCATCCGATTCTGAGAGGCTATTCGCTCACTAAATTTCATCCAGGCGTGCTATTCCTTTTTTTAATGAAAGATTGCTGAGGGATCTCTCGCTGCACTGGGAACTTCATAACTTAAACGCCTCCTCAGAATACACGAAATTGAGGCAATCATGCAATTATTTTATACATTTTTTTATACAGATGAGGTGGATTATCCACACGGGGACAACAATATGGTCATGAATGACTCATTTCCGACCAGTAACAGTTCGTGCAAAGATGACGATTCAAATAAACCCGTGGAGCTTCTTTCGCCGATGCATCAAAGATTAAGAGAACGTAATTAAAAATTACATTTATCTTATCTTGCTTAGAGTAGAGTTGCGCATATTCCAAATTATTCCAGTTATTGCATTTAACAAACTTGGATTTTGAAAGTTGTTTGTCTGCAATGATATATGGAAGACATCGTCATATAGTCACAAGGTTTAGGACATTTCTACATAAATTTCCCGTTGAGGCCAGTCGATATAGCTGTCTTGTTTGTGATTCTAATGATAGAGTTGACGAATATTATTGTTTTTCAAATTTTCAAAAACCTCCGAAGCGATTTCGTGAAAGAACTATTGGAAAGTAATACAGATTTTAGTGCACTGAGTAAAAACGACATATTTCTTTACTATAGACAATTTCTTTATTGTATTAGCCGTGAATGACAACAGTCTGACCAATTGTTCAGCCAGATACATATATGAATTAACTAAAATCTTTTCTGATTGTACTGTGGGTCAATTATAGTGTTAGTTTATTACCACCGTTTATGTATCGCTATATGTTTTGTTACGTTTTGTATTGTATTCCTAGAATAAGGGAATAAAGATTATTAATATTAAATTAACATTGTTATCAGAGAGCATTAGTCATTAAACAAACGAGCTTTCTTGTTTAAAAAAGATTTGTTTGCTATTTTTTACTAGCGTTCAATTTACCCTCATATGCCTTTTCTCCTTTGAATGTTGCATTAGACATTTTTATCTTATTCAGATGAGATGCATTATTCACGCGGGGACCACAGTACGGTCATGAATGACTCATCTTCGACAAGTTTTTGTTCGTCCGATAATGAGGATTCGAACAAGCTCGCGAAAGTTCCTCCGCCGGTGCCTCGAGGATTAGGAAAAGGTAATTGACAATTGCATTCATTTTATCTTGCTTAGTAGTGTCGCACGTATTTAAAATCGTTCCAGTTATTGCATTTAACAAACTTGAATTTTGAAAGTTATTTGTCTGCAATGAAAAATGTAAGACATCGTCAAATGGTCACATGTTTTAGGACATTTGTACACTAATTTCCAGTTGAGACCGGTCGATGTACGACTTGCGACTATAAATTGTGCAGTAAGGGTCCTGTTTGTGATTCGAATGGTATAGGTGACCAATATTATTAATTTTCAAATTGCGAAAACTACATGTTCAAAAATCTTCGTTTGAAGCGATTTCTTGAAAGGACTATTGCCAATTTATACAGAAGATAACAACGACATATTTCTTCATAGTACAGCCATGAACGATGAGAGTCTAACCAATTAGCCTTTCTCGGGCTATATGCGACCGGGCCATAAAATCCGCCACTGTTTGGATGCTTGTTAACGATCGTTTGACATTTGCTACCTTCATATATAATAAGAATTTGGATTAATGAGTGAAGTTTCTCTGCGTAAATAAACATTGAAAATTTAAACTTTTTCATCTCGTATATATACACTGCCGTATTTCTGACTTAGTCCTGAAATATCTCTGCTATGAGTCTAAATATTTGGTCAAATCAACGCAGAGATTCAGAGAGAGGCTATAGCTACTTTAAGAGTTACTCAGCGGTAAAAAAGGTAAAATCAAGATTTTAAACAATTATATTTATACGCTGTTTTGTGTGTTTCAGAATTTATGGGCCCTGAAGTTAAGTGGATAAGGACGTCAATAAAACATAATTCAAAACTGTCAAAATTAGTGGATCTTTTAAAAACTCGACCATCAAAGGCCGAGAGATTTGGAATATATCGGACGCGCTTTAAAGATGAATATTGCATCGGAAATGGAAGCAATGGGACGACAGTTTATGTTGGATTATCGGACGATGGTTATGAAGTGGCTGTAAAGCGCATGAATTTTGAAAAGTGTCAGAAAATTGGGGATCATGAAAAAGAAATATTGAACCATCCAAACGTTCGAAAAGAAAAACACATTATCAACTATCGATTTTACTATCTGTGCGAAGATTCGAAGAAAGCTTGCTTAGTTTTGGATTTACATGAAGAAACCTTGCGGGATTATGTTGAGGCAAAAGAACGGCCCGTCAAGCAGCTACAAAATGAAGGGCCAAGTATTATGCGTCAAATACTCTATGGTGTTAGAGCACTTCATTGTAGCGATCCAGAAATACTTCATCGAGATTTGAAACCATCAAATATCCTTGTAAATCGTGAAGGTGAGATGGTACTTACTGATTTCGGAACAAGTCGAACTCTTCCGGAAGAGGAAGCCACTTACGAAAGTGGAATGAGTGGGACCGAAGGCTGGATGGCAGTGGAATCACTTCCAACAAGAAAAGACGCCGATTCCATACCTTACGCAGATATCCAAGTTCGTTATAAAAAACAATCTGATATTCAGGTTGTTGGAATGCTATGCCACTACATTTTGACGAAAGGAAAACATCCTTTCGGTTCGCAACTTTATCGAAATTTCAACATTTTGGAAGGGAATTTTAATTTAAGAGAAATAAAAGATCCTGGGGCGAGAGATCTTATTGAGTGGATGATCCAACACGATCCTTACAAACGACCAAGCGTTGACGAATGTCTTAAACATCCTTATCTAAGAGCGCCTGAAGAAAATTTCAACTTCGTTACGCGTGTTGGCAACGAGAAAGAGATTAAAACCAATGACACGACATCTACTGTTGTTCAACTGCTCAACAATTTGCCTGCTATAACCAATTGGTCAGCGGTAATTGATGCTTGTGTGATGACGTACATGACTCCTCGTGGACGTTCGTCGTATAGAAGCAAACCTGTCGATCTGTTACGGTTCATTCGCAATATGGCCGTTCACTGGCATGATAAGCCACCACCGCTAAATGTTCAGCAAACTGTTATTAAACCCCAAGAGTATTTTCAAAGAAAATTTCCTGATCTTTCTGTTGATCTTCATCGTATCATTAGAAAACATCGTAACTGGAGGAACAGAGATGAATTAAAAGAATTTTTTTGACTTTTCAACCGTTAATGGAGACCGTAAGGTCACATCGGCCAGGAACGTTTCTTGAACAATAGCTTTCTTAAACTAAACAGAAAAAATGAATGATGCTCCTCCTCAATATTTAAGAATTTTCTCAACGCTGCACTCTGGGCAAAGTCTCGTTGAGATTTAAAGTCCGAAAGAGAGTCGCATATTTTATCGCAAACTGCACAGTTCGGCAAGGACGCCGGAACCTGGGGTGCAGCTGCTCCCCCTGCCCTTTTGCAGTGGGGTGCAGGGGTGCAAAGGTGCCCTTTTGTTTTTCTGCAATGACACGTGTAGAATTATATATTCACTCGTTGTTAAATCACAAACGAGTGAGAAACGAGCGAGTGAGAGTGGAAATACCGAAAACGAGTAAATAAAATATTGTACGTGTCACTTGCTTGAACGTAATGTGTTTGTTACCTATACATAACTGATAACTTTGCCGAAAAACATGACTTTCATTCAGCGTAGGTACCTATATAGATCGTTATAGAATAAAAAACCATAAAAATTAATGAAGTAGTGCCTTTTACTGGCGTGCATGCATTTGTTTACAATCAAAGAAAAAGTGCCCTTAGAGGAAAGTTAACTTCCTTTCCCTTTTGTTGTTCCGGCGTCCTTGCAGTATTTTGAAGTCCGTAGAAGTATTTACTTAAGACCTGATGCTGATCGCAGCAATCGTAGCGCTTCTGAGTCCGCAAAAATTGACGTGACTAAATCTAAAGCATTAGAGTTACTTTCTCCCTCATGTCTGGGGTTGGAACTCCGTGGAAATCCGATGGATTTTCCGTTCTGCTTGCTTGACCAGCCATGCTTTCTCATGAGCGAAATCCAACTGGCCTCAAATTGCGCAACAATTTAGTAACGTCCACTATATTTTTCAACCCTACTTTTTTGGACCGGGAACTAGTCCCCAGTCGCTGCTAATCTTCTTGATCTTCTTGCTCTTGTTAGGGGGCGACGCTCTTCGAAAAAAGCTTAAGGCTTTCTCACTTCTAGTTCAATCGTCGTGAAATTTGACGCAATGGTGTAAAATGATATCACTCATCGATTGACGGAGTTCTATTCTTGATTTTCGATTTAGGAATAAAACTACAATCAAGTTTTTGCTGTAATTGTACAATAATTATCATGCATCATTAATATTCACAAACAAATGCAAGCCGTATGGTTTAAGCTGTTGCAACGCGTATACGAAAAAGCTTCGAGTTCAACGGCAAACTTCAGACGCCAGGCGAAAAAAAAATTTGCCAAGATAAAGACAGTAAGGCAAAGATAATTAGTTGTGTTCGCGCACAGGGTGTTAAAATAAAACTGTTTGACATACTGGAATATCCAAAAAGACGCAAGACGAAAAACGTCTGCCAAGAAAATCGACTTTGCCGTTTGCCATAGCTTTTGAACGCGAAGCTTAAACTCCCTATTATACACTTCATACGTCAAAAGCTGTTAATGAGAGTTTCTAGACAAAGTCGTGAATTTCAATGATTTGGACGACATGCAAGCTTGTCCAATTGGCCAAGTTCTTGGTCCATGCATTAGTACGCTCGTACTTGTTTCAGAAGAAAAGCCTGAGCAGTTCCTCCAGTTATATAACAGATTCTCTCTCCTCTGCACAGGCTTTATACGTTTGTAATTTTGTAATACATGAAATACGTACAAATGGCCACCGCTGAAATTAGAAACGCGGGCGGAATGTTAGTATACGCTACGGATTCTACATACAGATCAGTGCTCGATTTTTTGTGCATACCCCGTGATTCCAAACGGCATTGCATCCGCTGCTGGGATTCCGGGAACACTGCTGTTGGTCTCTCTTGGCGTGTTTTGTTGGTCATTGGTCTTGATTTTGCCAATTTGGAACTCTTTGGCGCACTGAAATCGTTCAGCCTGGAATGTAAATTGCTGCGCGATTTCGCAGTGCTTTCATTGTTCGTAAAAGATTCAGCAAGAATTACCTATGCTAGTAGAAATCCAGTTTCAAAATGGTGGGTATAGATCTTTGTTTAATTTGAGAAATGTTTGAAGTATTCTAGCATAGAAAATTTCGCTTTATAAATTGCGTAAATATAGACATCAGAAGAATAACAAAGCAATCAAATCATAAAAGTCTCGTTAGCATCGGAGTGTAAGCCAGGGTGCATTCCATGCACTCCACGCTGGAGATATCCGGCGTGGGTTTTAAAAATTGGCGGTGTTTTGGCGCAAAAACGACTGGGTTTTTTTGGCGTGGGACTGAAAAGTATGTTCGGCATATATGTTCCAATGCAAACGATGTTTTTATTCCACAAACTAGTTTATTTATTCCACGCGCAAACGGGCTTCATCCTGCAATCGATCAAACGTATACGACTTCACACATTCGCGACCACCGTGTGTACCAGGAGTCTTAAAACACGAACGCTTCGAAAGTATTTAAGGGTGTATAGTTTGTACATTACGTTCGTTTTAAGGTTTTTACCTGATGTACGTGCTGTTTATGAGGTCATTAAATTTCTTTCTCTAATACTTTGTTTCCGACTGCGTCATTGTACTAAATCAGCTTAAAACGAATTTGATCTCCGCAAGTCGAAATAGATATATAGATAAATTTAATAGATTCTCCCAAGCGGGTTTTTCAGAAGCTATTTACAAAGTCGTTTTATAATATATTATATTATTAAAGAGACTATAAAATGTTTTAGTCAAATTACAACATTAAAGTACGTACAAAGTCTATTTTAATTATGAAGACGAACTAAACTAAAACTAAATGAATTATATATATGCTAGATAGCCAACCTGTCCACGAAGGCGAAACAAGGAGTTACACGATTGAACTCTAAACAGGTTACTGTGAAGGCCCATTTACGCGGGCGATTTCTGCTGCGACTTTCCTCCTGTTAAACGATGTGATAAAGTAGATAATAGACAAATCTACTTGGTCTAACAACGGATTACGATATACCTAAATGTCGGACTGACCGTTACAGAAACAGTTTTATTCCAGCTATGTGCTTCAATGTTTCT